>PVJD01006618.1:0-95680 GCA_004026545.1 Mormoops blainvillei | reverse complement strand
ACCCTTAAGCCAAGAAAGGGACCAGGACGACTCATGGGACTCGGAGGAAAAATGTGTGACTTCAGGAAATGGGAAGCTCCCATGAATGTCTCACGGTGTCTCTCAAGGGCCTTGGGACTTCTCATCTCCCTTCTCCTTCATCCCTTCTCTTTCTCCACAGCAGCTCCTCCTGCTTTTCCGTAACCCCTGGTAGAAGATGGCCCCTCTAAATAGAGCCCATCCAAATGTACACATCTCTCCAGGACTTTTGATGCTAAAGACAGTGACATACCTCTGAGTTTCAATCCCAAGTTCCTAGAAGAGAAAATCTGACTGGCCAACCTAAGCCAGGCTGCTGAGGTCTGAAGGGATTCGGTCATTAGCACCTCTCTCCATTGGCTGAGCTACGGACCAAATGGGAATTGAGTAAAGAGTCAAGAGGTGGAGACCCAAAGGATGACCTTTATCATTTAAGGCTTTGGCACAAGAGAGAGGGGACAGTGCAGGGCACGTCCACTCACCCCGTCACCGACAGCCCTCTGCCCCATGCAGAAGAAAGGCGAGAAGGCCACACGACGAGCAGGCAGTCTCTGGTGGCATTCCTTCCTTCCTAATGTGTGCTCAAGGGGCAAAGGTCAGAGGATGGATAGAGATTTGGTTCATTTATTGCAAGATAGCAGATGTTTTAATTTGATGATAATATTTCTGTTTTATTTTAAAATGGCTCAAGTGTTAATTTCGACTCCTCTCCAGGATCTGGACCGAAACCTGAGCAGACTCACAGCTTCCTTTGAGAAAGCGACGGCTGAGAAAGCGCGGTGCCACGAAGAGGTGAACCAAACAAATAAGACCATTGCGCTGGCCAGCAAGCTTGTCGGCGAACTTGAGGCAAGTTAACCTTTTCCTCCCAGTTCTGTCTACAGCATGCAGATCCGCTTTTGTTTGGGTTTTATCTTTATTTGCTGTCAATGTAAATAGACATGGAGTCAACAACAAAGGAGAACACTTAACCACCAATTCAAAGTGCGGTTCTAACTTACCCAAAGTAAGAAGTGACGGCTTCTATGTTTTTTTTAGTGTAGAGCCGTGAACTCAGTGGTTTTCCCAGATGTGTTGTAGACACAGCCGGTGGACGAGCAGTTGCCAGGCTGGACAAAGAGCCCCAAGTGTGGGATTGCTTGCTACATAGGCACAGTTTCTCTTTTCTGCGAGCTAAACATTCTAAAATTAGACAGTTGGCACGATTGCACAAGTCTGTGAATGTACCAAAAACTCACTCGTATGTGTCCTTGAAAGGGTGAATTTCATGATATCTGAATTATATCTTAATAAAACTATTATTTTTACTTAAGTGCTACCACAAAGTGCATAACTGCACTGTTAGAAATGCATTTAGCTGACAAGGAGAGAAAAGTTGGTTTACAGTGCCTTAAACAAATAGGAGTTTATTTTTAACATATTACAAAAAAACTCCAGGGTAGAGCAGATAATTAGTGATCGGACAGCTAATCCCTCTCTGTACCCTCCTGCGTCTCCTGGCTTGGCAGGTGGTCATTCACCCTCACGCACTTCGCGTCATAGTCACAGTTGTCTGTTTCACCTTCAGATTCAGGCAGGAGAGAGATAATCCATATCAGCTGGATTTTTGTTCTTTTATAAGAAAAACTGAAGTTTTCCTAAGAACGTGTGTAGCAGACTGCCACGTTAATTTCCCTAGCCGGAGTTAGATTGACCACATGTGGCTGCCAAGAAGCCTGGGAAAGAGGAAAACAGGGTTATCATGATGGACTTAGCCACTCGAGGTCCATCACATGGCACTGGACTCATGACCACCCTATTCAAAACCAGAGTTCTCTTAGCAAGAAAGAAGGGAGGGACGTGTCAGGGTCAGTGGGACTGGGAGATAACCTAACTTCTTATAAATATGCTGGAGTTTTAAAAAATCTAATTTACCAAAAAAAAAAAAAGACATTTAAACCCATCATCCCTCAGAGTTCAGTCTGCAAAATCCACTCTCTCCATCCCATGGCAATAATAGCAAGCCTGTTGTTCCAGTCGTTAGGGCCAAAAGCTTTGGAATCATGACATTTTGCTCTTTCTCAGGGCCCACGCGCAGTCCACAGCATGTTTATTGCATTGGCTCTCCCCCCCAAGTCCACTCAGAATCCCAACATTCTCACCGCCTTCACCTTTCTGTGCTGGTCCAGGCCATCTCTGCCCTGGAGCACCACCCTCGCCTCCACTAATACCCCCCAAAGTCCATTCCCTTCTCTGCAGCTGAGTGATGTTTTTAAAAATTAAGTTCATTCGCCCAGGCTGGAGTGGCTCAGTGGATTGAGCACCGGGCTATGAAGCAAAGGGTCACTGGTTCAATTCCCAGTCAGGATACACACCTGGGTTGCAGGCCAGGTCCCCAGTAGGGGGCGCACGAGAGGCAACCACACATTGATGTTTCTCTCCCTCTCTTTCTCCCTCCCTTCCCCTCTCTCTAAAAATAAATAAATCTTTAAAAATATAATAAAAGTTCATTCATGTCACTACTCTCTCAGAACGCTCCAATAACTAATTGTCTAACTCTGTGTAGAGTCTAGAGGCTTTCCCTGGCCTGCAAGGCCCCACATGAGCTGGTTCCTGGATACCTCCCATACTCACACCTGCCACCTCCCCTCTTCTCCATGCTCCCTGGCCTTGCTCTTGCTAACCCTGTGTCCTTTGCTTTTTTCCTCCATGTGGCTTACCTTTCCCCCCAATAATGACAATGCTGGCTCTGTGACTTCCTTCAGGTCTCTGCTCAAAGTTCTCCTTATCACACGGTTTTCTCTGCTCCCCCGTCCTGAAAGGGCACGTCCTCTGCACCTACCCCGCCCCCCGGCACACGCACCCACTCCATAGCCCTTGCTCTGCTTTATTGTTTTTTCATAGCATTGATCAGCACATGACATATACACTTACATACGCCCATATATAAGGTCCTCAAGAACGGGGACTCCATCTCTTTTCCACACAGCTTGAGCCCAAGCACATAGAATGGTCCCTGGCACATGGTAGACATCAATCAATATCTGTTGGATGAAGGAATGGGGGAGCTTTGGGAGTCTCCTATGTTAAGAAAAAAAAGTCTGGGGCCTTTTGAAGATTCATTTTTCTCAGGTAGTTGAGAAATTCCATCACTTCTGCTGGAGTTTACAACTGCTCCCATTTAAAGTGGTAAGATTTAAGCAGTTTGAAGTGTTCACCACTTAATGAAGTATCTGAGGAAAAGAAAAAGTGTCATTTAATGAGACTGTTTTCCTGAAGTAGTTACAGAATGTCAGAAAGTTTTATGAAGAGAAAAATAGGCTCTATCCTGTGTCTCTAACACACAGCAACGTCTTCCGAAGGCTTTATTTACTCAAGAAGATTTAGACAAGGTGGAGGGGAAACAGGTTGACTGGTGTTAACTAGCAAAAATATATATTATATAGAATAATATATACACACACACGTGTGTGTATGTGTTTGTGTATTTTAAGGATTAATTGAAGATGTCAGACCTTTTCCTTTGAGGATAAATTCTTTCTGACGAGAACAGGAGACAGTTAACTTCTGAAAAGCATTAAGACTGATGATTTTGTCTATATAGCATTGACCTGGAAGCTCAACCATTCAGACTAATAAATCAGACAATTTATATTTAATCATTAACTAACTCCTGAGCTGAACAGCTGTTCAAAATTAGAAATGGGTCACCCAGCCAGGATGACATTACAGGCAATCTATAATGCATTAGAATAAAATTATAGTGATTTTTAACTGTCTAGAAATTTATTACAGGACATGTTCCAACTCTTAAACCCTTGTTAGCCAGTGTCAGTAATGATTTATGTTGCGTGGGTGGTATAGTGAAATTATTGACGATTTCAGTAGCCGATAAGTCCATGTTCAGTAAATCTTCAGATTTCAAAGCTGTTTTGGAGAATGAGGTGGGTGCACTTTATTGTTTAACATTTACTAACCAAAGAGGCAACAAAGATGGAGGGAAGGCAAATGAGAGACTCCTTTTCAAAATTAATGGATATGTTGTCTAGAGCTGAGGAAGGAAATTAATGGATTCTCTGCAGAGGGTAGAGAGCTGAAGCTCCTTAGTGTGGACTGCCGGAGCTCACTGGGGGCGGTCTGTACTCAGCAAAGGAGGGGACTATTGAAACAGCTTCGGTAACCATTCTCACCTACTCGTTGCAGGCCTTAGTGTCGTGGGTGCTATGACGGCTTGCAGGCAACGGGCATTCCCATCTCCTTTGACAGGTGTCATTTTTGTTTCCTGTGGTCTGTCTCTCTTCTTTCATGAGGAAAACTGAATTCCACAGGGATCACCTTTGCCTGTACTATCAAAATGCTGATTTTTTTTCCGGGTCCTGTTAATTTGCATGTGCTTAGAATATATTCATTTTTAGCATGCATGGAAACAAAGTGAATTAGTGAACAACCTTGCAGCTTAATTAATCCATAGATGTTTATTGCAGTTTTATTCAAATCCAATAGTAAGGGCTCCACATACTTAACCTGAAAATCAAATTTTAAATAGCCATCCAACTAGATATAAGAACTTCAACAGCATTCTTTGAGTGTATTATCTTCAGGGCTAGTGAAGTCTTTCCAATTTCCATATTTTTATATATGTTATAGTTTCCTCCACTGATCAAGTGATTTTATTTGAAAAATGACCTGAGTTTTGAAACTACCAGTGCTATTCTTTAATTAATAGAGTTCAGGTTAGGTGACTCTTTATGCCTTATGTTTCAATTAATTAACATGAGTGGTCTCGGTCATTTTCCTTTTTCTATAATAAGTCCATAACCAGTATATTAAAGAAAAAAAAAAGTTTTCCTAGGGCAGGGTAGCACCATTGCTAAAATCAGGGGATGTGGGAAGCAGCCAAGCTGCCATTAAAAGTTCTGACGCCCCCCACCCCCAAAAAAAGGTCCTGATGCCATTCAGTCTTGGCCACAGCTCTTGGTCCTCCACTCTCAGACAGACAGGAAAGTGACTGTCACGAGACTTTCAAGAGGGACCTGAATCACAAGGAAAGATTTAGAGCATCCGCCTGAAGAGTATGAGAGCTCCTTCGGAAGGATGGGTTTCAAACATATGAAGGACTGTCAGTCATGCCGACCTAGTTATGCCCTGTTCCTTCTGAAGACTGGACACAGACTTAAACTGTGCTCTGAGGCAATCACACTAAGCGTTTGTTGAGTCGTCACTCACACTGCGATTCTAACTGAGTAACTTTATCTTCCAGTCAGAGAAAATTCGCTGGAGTCAGTCTATTAAATCCTTTGAAGCTCAAGAGAAGACACTCTGTGGAGATGTTCTCCTTGCGGCAGCCTTTGTGTCTTACGTTGGATCCTTTACACAGCAGTATCGCCAGGAACTGGTAGACTGCAAATGGGTTCCCTTTCTCCAGCGGAAGGTAAGCCCAGTTCCTTACCTTGTCGACATTAGGAAGCATCGTGTCAAAATTTCAGCAGTAAAGCGGTATACAGAAGAGGCTTTTTCGTTCCTCTGTAAAAATGACTGCCTGGAAATTCTGGTGTGAAGGAGATGCTTCATGTGTTTTGTAGTTTTCCTGATTTTAATGATGGCTAAACAGGAAGATGAAAAATATAAAAATTAATTATGTAAACTAGAGAGATGTAGTTGTAGCTGGTAACAACACTGATAACTGAAATCAAATTTGGATGATTATGTTATTGTATAGTATGATACTTTTTGTTTTCTTACTAATATTATGAGTTATTTGTTAAAGTATATTTATGAGTACTTCAGATTAAAAGTGTAGCATTTTTGACATGTGTAAAAATAGCACATCCTAAATTTTTTAAGTATATTTTGTTGATTGTGCTATCACAGTTGTCCCAATATTTTTCTCCCCTTTATTCCCCTCCTCCCTGCACCCCCTCCCTTCAGCACCCTTTCCCCTTAGTTCATGTCCATGGGTCATACATGTAAGTTCTTTGGCTTCTCCATCTCCTATACTACTCTTAACCTCCCCCTGTCTATTTTGTACCTACCAATTATGCTTTTTATTCCCCGTAACTTTTTCCCACATTCTCCCCCTTCCCCTCCCCACTGATAACCCTGCATGTGATCTTCATTTCTGAGATTCTGTTCCTGTTCTAGCAGATTGCTTAGTTTGTTTTTGTTTTTCTTTTTTTAGGTTCAGTTGCTGATAGTTGTGAGATTGTTGTCATTTTACTGTTCATAGTTTTGATCTTCTTCTTTTTCTTGGATAAGTCCCTTTAACATTTCATATAATAAGGGCTTGGTGATGATGAACTCCTTTAATTTTCCTTTATCTGGGAGGCCCTTTATCTGCCCTTCCATTCTGAATAATAGCTTTGCTGGATAGAGTATCCTTGGATGTAGGTCTTTGCCTTTCATGACTTTGAATACTTCTTTCCAACCCCTTCTTGCCTGTAACGTTTCTTTTGAGAAATCAGCGGATAGTCTGATGGGAACTGCTTCGTAGGTAACTCCTTTTCTCTTGCTGCTTTTAAGATTCTCTCCTTATCTTTAGCCTTGGGTAATGTAATTATTGTGTTTTCCTGTGTTTCTCCTTGGATCCAACTTCTTCCTAAATCCAGAAATTCAAATCCATAAACAGAGCAAAATCATAGATTTGGAATATTTGAAATCTAGTTTGAGATCCTCCCTGTAGAGAAAACCAAGACACAGGAAGTGTAGATGACTTGACTGAGGTCACATAGGAAAGGAATTTAGACCCCTGACTTCCAGGCCACTATTTTTTATGCAACCCTGTGTTATCTCAGTTGATTAAAGCAGGTTCTTCGTATATATATCCAGCCCTTAAGATACCTGTATATTAATATTCTTCACTGGAAATTCTGCCTCAGTTTTCACAGTACCACTGGCCCTTGAACAACATAGGTTTGAACTACATGGGTCCACACATATGGGGATTTTTAAAAGTAAGTGTTCAGTCAGCTCTCCGTATCCTCAGGTTTCTCATCCATGAATTCAGTCAACTGCGGATGGAAAACAGTGTTTTCAGACCATGGTTGGGAATCTGAGGATGCAGAGGGCTAGTGTATGCATTGTTCTATGCCATTTTATATGAAGGACTTGAGCATTGGGTTTTGGTATGGGGGAGGGTGTCCTGGAACCAATCCCCTGCCAATACTGAGGGATGACTGTCATTTTTATGACATAAACATGTCAATGGGGTTTTTGCAATTTAAATAAAAGTAAATACTTTAGGGAAAGCTCATTATTGAAGGTATCCCATAATTATAAAAGAAAAATCCTTTGTAATCCAAGTACTTATTGTATTATCTGTAGTATCAAACCATGTTTTGATATTGCAGATTTTTACATACAGTAATACAGTTACCTATAGTACTCCCTGGAAATTCAAAGTTTTTCTTTAAATAATTATGCCATAAAACCTGGCTTTATATCAGAAGATAAAGCATTCTGCTGATTTTGTCCAATTCCTACTGCATTTTGAGTTTTGGAAGCGAGAGTGATCTAATTCTTCTCTTCTCCTTCTCTCAGTTTCATCTTCCCCAAACTTCAATCCTCTTCGTGAATGTCGTCACCCAGATCACCCTGTGACTACTTCACAGTGACCAGTGTCCTCTTTCGTGGCTCTCTCTCCATTCTCAATCATAACGTTTTCTCATTCTTTGCAAAATCATAGGGAAATGCACATCCTCATGTCTAAACCGTTGAACTTCGCGTTGTCTTCTTACTGTTATAGTAACTCCTCACTTTGGGGCATGTAACACCACTGACCGTATGGACTCACGCTACCTGTCATTTTACATTTTTCAGAATGAAAATTTGCCTTCTTAAATTTAGTGAAAGCTGGTCTTTAATTGCTGGTATAGCATTATTCAGTGTATGTTTCTAGGAAGTTTTCCATCTGTTGATTTGTATTTTCCCATTTACTTAAAATTATAAACATGGAATTCCATGAAAATAAAATTTTGTTTTGAAGAAGTCATGCAAATAAAAATAATAATACAGTTGACTGACTTATCCAAAATATCTAAACATTCTAAACATATAACCAAGACAATGTGATCATTTCCTGATGATACATGCTAAATCTGTATTCCTCTTAACTGTGGGCCTGTGTTTGACTGTGGCCCCACAGTTGTTCCCAGGGAACCCCGTGTCAGTTTTCACTCATCGTAACACTCTCCTTTTCTCTTGAGAACATGGGCACCATGCCAACCGGGGAACAGACCCTAAAATACGACCTGCTTACTGTCCCTCTCGTCTCTGGCCACACCGATCCTAAAGGAAGAAAGCGATTCCAAATTGTGGAAACGATATCCCTTTGGAAGAGACTTTTCTGTCTCTAAGATACCTGGCAGAAAGCACTAAACAAAACATAAAAAATGCTAGTGCTTATGGAATCGAGGTTCCCAAGGTCCTGAGCCCCTTGTCTTCTACTTCTGAATTCAGTTGCAGCAAAGGGGGAAGACAATCACATCAGCATGAACGTGTGCCGGGGTCGACAAGGAGCCGCAATTATTTATTAATGTTAATTTTTTAATTAATTGTCCTTCAACAGTGTTCCCTCATCTTGCCCTTCCTTCCAAGAAGCGACTCCTTTTGTTTCTTCTCAGTATATAGGTTATTTTTAGAGCTCTGTTGTCTGTAGGTAATTGTCTCCTAAGCTTCTCTGGCTTATCACTTTGGCTTGGGTGCCCTGGGGATTCTCATGGTTTGCAAATTAACCAGTCAACAGGTGACTGTGATTTGTGTGATTTTTAAAAAATCTTTAAACCAAACATGTCATTTTAGTGATTAGTTGACATATTTCAGGTTCCCTCCTTGGAGGGAGCTCTTTTTATGAAGCAAACCAGCATCCTTACAGGGCTTGAGGAAATGAAGACTTCATATTCTAAACACATCAGTTCTCCCCAGTTTAGTAAATAAATTTAACTAAGTTCAAGTCAAAACTCCAAGGAGACTCATTTTTATTTGACCAGTAATTCTAATTTGTTGGAAGAATATGTTTTAAGGACACCAAGGTAATTTGAAATAGAACAGTAAAAGGACACTTGGATTTCAAGATATTAAAATATATTCTAAAACTGCAATAATTACAATGAGTTAGTTCTGGAATGAAAGTAGGAAGCTAGAATACGATAGAGTTCAGAAGCATTCAAGGATGCAGGGAGATAGCTGATATACTTATGATAACATATAAACCCCCATGACCACATCTGTCCCCTACCAACATCTGTGTTCATACATTGTCTTCCTAATGCTGTAAGAGGGACAACGGACCCTTCTATCTAAGGCTAACCACATAGGTTGTACACTAGTTTCTGTCCCCTTCCCCTTCCTCAAGGACAATTCTAGAGCAGTTCTCCCTTTGTCGTCATCAATCCCGCCCCACCCCTGTTAATTCATTACTAAATCATTCCCACTTACATTCAAATACATAGTTATTTCTTGTATTTATGAAAATACAGCAACAGCTCTGGCCAGCGTGGCTCAGTGGTTGGAGCCTCCTCCCATAACCAAAGGGCTGAGGGTTCGGTTCCCAGTTGGGGTGCATACTTGGGTTGCCGGTTCATCCCTGGTCCCAGCATGGGCACAAGTGAGCCCTGGTCTGGGGGCATATGAAGGCAGCCAATCGATGCGTCTCTCCCATCGATGTTCTCCCTCTCCTATCCCCTCTCTTTCTAAAAAAGCAAATGAAAATATCTTTGGGTGCAGATAAAAAATTTAAAAGCGCAGCAATAAATTTCTCTTGACCCTCTCTGCCCCTCCAGTTACTTCTACGTTTCTCTCCTCTTACTTGAGAAGTGTAATTCAGACTCACTGTCTCCAAATCCTCCATTTCCTCCGAGTCACTCCAGACAGGCTTTTCTCCCCGTCACTCCACCAAAACTCCTCTTGTCAGGTTTCACTTCCACGTTGCCAAATCTAGCGGCCTGTTTCCATTCTCATCGTACTTGACTATTGGCTATGTTTGATACAATCAATTGCTCCATCCTTCATCAATACTTTCTTGACTCGATTCCAAGATATCACCCTCCCTCCACCATCCCCTTGCTTCACTGGTCAATCCACCTTGGACTTCTCGATTGATCCTTTCTTTTCTCGCCAGCCTCTAAATGTTGAAATGCCCAGACCTTATTCTTTGAGCTGCTTTTTACCGGGTTCATGGCTTTAAATGTCACCAGTACACCAATACCTCCCCAATGTCTATCTGCAGCCCAGATGATGGCATCTTCACTTCTGTATCTGAAGGATGTCTCAGACATAGCACATCTGTACTGAAATCCTGGTCTTAGCCCCAGGGCCTTTTCTGCCAGAGTGTCCTCGATTTGTTTAATAGCCATTCCATCCGTCTGTTAGCTCAGGCCAAAAACCTTGGAGTCCCTGTGATGTCTCTCTTTTTTTTCTGACATCTATAGGCAGTCCATCTAGGAAGTTCTGCGGGTGACACCATGCAAATATGTTCAGAATCTGACCTCTTTGCATGACTTTCACAGCTCCAGTCTCGGGCCAAGCCGTTATCCCTCTCTCTGACCACTGCAAAAACCACCTCACGGGTTTCCCTGCTTCTACACTTCTTTTCTTTTTTTGTCACTTCTCTTCACACCTGATCTCTTTAAAAACACAAACCAGATTACATGAATTTTCTTTTAAAATCCCTTTGCTGACTCCCAGTTGCACTCAGGGCAAAAGCCAGAAATCCTATAAGACCTTATAAAAACCCTTTGTGATTTGGCCCCATTATCTCTTTATCTCACTTCTATTATTCTTTTCCTCTCGGTTCCACTCACACTGGCCCCCCTCCTTGAATATATCAGATGTGCTCAACCTCAGGCCCTTTTTACTAGCTGTTTCCTCTCTCCTGAAGAGCCTTCCCTCAGGACATATACGTGTTTCACTCCTTCTTCTGTCCATCAGGACTTTTTTCAAATAACACCTTCAAAGCACCAGATTATAGCCTCCGTCCCTCAGAATCCCTCATCCTGCTCCATGTCTTTCACCATAACATTTATCACTTTCTAAGATGTTATTGCATTTATTCATTTGCATGGTTAACATGTTTCCCCTCCCCCAAGCACAATGCGAGATCCAGGGAAGCAAGGATTTTGTGTTTGTTCACTGCTCTTTCCTGGAATGGCTCCTGAAACATTGTAGGTGCTCAGAGCTTCTCTTCGCTGGGATATAATGTACATACTATGCATTTCACCCACTTAAAAGTCCTGTACACTAATCAGTAGTGTTTAGTGTATTCACAGAACTGTACAATCATCACCATACTCAATTCTAGAACCTTTGTATCACCCCCAAATAAAAGTCATGCTCATTAGCTATCACCCCCTCAATCACCACATCCTCTCCAGGCGTAAGCAAACACTAATCTCTTTTATGTCTCTATAGATTTGCCTCTTCTGAGCATTTCATACAAATGGATTCATACAATATGTGAAATTTTATGACTAAGTTCTTCTATACAGCATGTTTTCAAGGCTCATCATGATGTAGCCTCTACCAGTATTTCATTCCTTTTTTATGCCCACATCATATTCTGTTATAAATCATGTGGGAGTGAACTTTTAAAACCTTGACGGTAGTTGAAGTTGAATCATTAGAGACAGGGGGTTGGGTGTTGGCAGCTTTTGAGAACTTCCATGTGATTCTAATATGCAGGCTGGAGTTGAAAGCCACAGCCCTAGGGAAGAGTTGGGTTTTGGTTAAGTCAAACAGTAGAGAGAGTTGGAGTTTGGTCCAGATAGGACAAGTATACTACAGGGCATGTGGGGAGGGTTTTCAGAAAGTGCAACAGAGAGGGCCCGAATTTGGAGGATGGGATAGGGAAGAAACCGAATAGCATGGCAGTAACCAAAAACGACAGGGACAGTGGGTGTACATGATCTTGAAGATCCAAATTACACCATTATCCAAAACTGTTTCCATCCGAAGGGAAGCACAGAAGGTGGTGACTGAAAAGGATGGGGGTTGTGAGCATGCATGGCCTTGAGGGTCCAAAAAAAATTATCTAAAATTGTTTCCACCCAAAATTGTTGTCTGCAGGACAAACAAATGGAGACATGGACAAGTTCACAGTAGCATTTGCACTCTGCTCATTAATCGGACCTAGCAGTTTACAGACAGATCCAAGACGTGGAGCTGTTATTGGTGTTAACTTTCTGAGCCTCGATGTCCATGTCTGAAAATAAATTTTTAAAAAAAGAGATACTTTGCAGAACTGCTTGAATTAAATGAGACAATTAAAACAATGAATGTATATGAATAAATTCTGTAAACACAACACATTATAAAAATTGACTGTTTTGTTAACATCATATTAGGAGAAACTGGGAGGCTTACTTCAGGGAGTCCCCTTTTTTCCTTTAGAACATGCCGCTTGGTCAGGTTTCAGAGGATTCTGATCTGCATTTGGTGTGAGGGTGAGCTCGGCTTAGCTCATGGCGGGTGCTTCCAACCTTCTCTTTTCTTTCTCGTAAAAGCTTCTTTTCCAAAGACAGGAGCCTCTTTCCTTTTTCCCCGAGCGCCATCTTGCAGTAGCATCTTGACTGACGACATGTTGACATTACGTAACGCAGCCATTAGATGGGGCCTTGCTGACTTGGCGAAGCTGACTTTGGACCTGAAAGGCTCCCTCTTTGCCCTGGTTTCTGAACTCATTTCCTTTCTGGAGACTCTTTCAAGGAGTTTTCAGAAGAGGAGTGGACAAAAAGGAAGGTACATATGGTTTAAGGTTTATTTTCCTCAGCCTAAACCTAGCAAAAACACCTCCTATAAAGTGATGCTTGTATTGTAACCATCAGAAACAATTCTGATGAAAAAAATTTATGTTGTCATACAACTACCTATCCGAACGTAACGCTATGAATAAAATGTCCTAAAATTTGTTTCTAAAAATTTAAACCTCCAAGTATTTCACAGTATTTACAATATTCTTTAATGTGGGTTATCTGCTTTATTTCCCCTACTAGATTAAAGTGACCATTAAAAAGGGGGGAAGGCTGGTGGTCTCTTTGATTCCCTGTACTCCACTCTGCAAACAGTAGGTGCTCAAACAATACAAATTATTGAATGACAATACAAGACCTACATGTGTACCTCCTGTCACTCCTTTTAGCTTCAGAAATTAAAGTGAATTCAAGCCTCCAGTTGTTCTATTAAGCAGAAGGTAAGAAATTAAAACCACATGTCCTAGGCTAATAAAGGATGCTCATTCTAGAAGATACCAGTTCACTTGTGTTTTTAAGGAAACTGTATCATGCCAGAGACCAAGGCTTATTGTTCATGTCACTAGGAGAGTTTATTTCTAAGATAACCTTGTAGTCAGGAACAGTAGGCATAGTGTGCTACTTTTCCTGTATTAATACCAAATTGCATCACAGCTTTACTGTGGAAACGTCTCCAGCAGCCCATTTACTGAAGCTCTGTGGCCAACCAGTAAATCAAACCCCTACTGCTGCTGTGGCGCCCCCTGCCTGCTCCAAGTAGGGCTCTTCCTCTGATCGCGCACAGGGACATGTTTCCATCAAGCCTTGGGACTCGCTCCTTTTTCACCGTGCTTGTTTTGGTGTCTCCAGACAGTGTTTTATGTGTAGGAGGTGCTCGATAAATGTTTGGTGATTGATGACCCGAGGAGTAAGTTGTTCCCCGTGATCTTGTTTATTTTTGGTAAAGTCGGTCCGTTTTTATAGAGAAGGGCCCTTATTCTTTGAAATGGGTTTCTCTTTCACTCTCTTTCTCTCTTTTCAAGGCAACGGCTCCCCACTTTGCAATGTTACTTTCCACAATCACAGTGTAGGCACAGGAGAAACTGTAATTGAAGTTTCTGGGCACAACCAGCAAACCGATGAAGTTCCAATGGGCTGAATATATTCCACTAACCCATCTCAGAAAGGGAAGTCACCTCGTTGCGGTGCCAGCCCATAATAAAAGATGAAAAGCCTGAGCAAGTAACTGCATTCCAGCATTGCTCATGTGGGTCGGTCACTGCACCGGGCAAATACATTTCTGTTGTCCACCATAGTCCTGGTGTCTAAATTCACTCTCGCCTTGTTGGAGTGGCAGTAGATATACTTGAAGTCAGATAGAAGCAGTAATGCACCAGATGTTGAATGCTGCCATTGACAGAATCCTAAGAGGCAAATATTGGGCTTATTGGATTGAATTGTATTTCACGATGAGAGTTCTGTTTGGCTTCTGAGAGCCCACAGAGAATTTCCACGTCTTCTCTTGGCTTGGGTCTCTTTCCTTGTCTGTCATTCTGAGTCTTTTGCTCTGCCACACTAATGATTTATTGCATTTAACCCTGATATTAAAGGTTTCAATCCCAATAACGGAAGGCCTGGACTTGATCGCCATGTTGACGGATGATGCTACAATTGCCACCTGGAATAACGAAGGACTGCCCAGCGATAGAATGTCAACTGAAAACGCCACTATCCTGACACACTGTGAGCGCTGGCCCCTACTGATAGATCCCCAGCAACAGGGAATTAAGTGGATCAAGAATAAGTATGGAACGGACCTGAAAGTCACACATTTGGGCCAGAAAGGGTATGTGAAGCCTGAAGGGTTGGCTTTCTGGTTAGCTGCTGTGAAATGGGTCTGACTTAAGTCCTGACATTTGTTAGACCTCACTGCCGCTTTGAAAATGTGATAATTTGGTATTCCTTGCTATCTGTCTGATCCCATTTCGCATAAAGTTGAAAAGCATTCATGTTGGCGGCGTCTTACCTGAAGAGGAAATTAGATTGAAGGTGAGAGCGAATACTGCATTTGAGAGGAAAAATATGTCAATGTCCTAAGGCCAAGGATGGAATTATGATGTGTTGTAGTCCTTCTCAAGAGCGTTTGACCTATCACTTGAATTGTCAGCTGCATCTATAGGCTTAGTGATATTTCCAGTCAGATTCCTAAATAGGCACTTTGCCTACAGTAGGACTTGAACGTGGCTCTAAGCCCCGACACCAAATACTTGAAGATAATGTCATTCTTTAGTCAAGTATTACACGTCGCTTTTGAGAACTAAATTTACTCTGAGATTTTCTGTCACCAGGTCTGATAACACTGTCTGATCAGTGGAAAGCTGTCTCATGTGTCGCTGGCGTTCAGTTGATGTAGCACAAATAATTTCAGATTTACTAATATTTCATTCGGCCCCTCCATCGTCTTGTCACATGTAAAACCAAATAAGGAATATCTGCAGCTGTGCAGATAGATGCAGTCCTTGTTCATCTGAATACTTGGAGAAAGTTATTTCTGAAGCAGACAGACTGTGTTTGAAGAGTGGGGATGAAGTAATGTGATAGCTCACCACTTTACGTGGCTGTATCTAAAGGTTTTAAAAAATGAAAATTTGATAAAGCCACACGGTATTTAATGTAATTTGAATTTTTTATCAAAAGAGGACCTATCTAATGAATTTAACCTTAATGATGTCTGGACAGTTTCATTTATTTCAGCCATGATTATTATCAAGAGTAACTAATGTGCACATGGGTTTAATAGTTCAAACTATTGAATTTCACTTGGAAACTATAGCTGAAATTTATCTCAAAATCTAATCTTTAATTTCTATGTCATCTAGTCAAGAAAGAATATTACTTTATAAAATAGTTTTCTCCAAGTTACTTTGTCCTATTTAAACTGGGACAGAAGTATTAAATATATTTTAATATATTTGAATAATTTTGAACATTTTTCCTGTGCTTAATTTTACTATCTCCATTCTGACTGAATTTTAAGGTTTTTGAATGCCATTGAAACTGCCCTGGCCTTTGGAGATGTCATCTTAATTGAAAATCTTGAGGAAACGATAGACCCAGTCCTTGATCCACTGCTTGGCAGGAACACAATTAAAAAAGGAAAGTAAGTATTCCTGAATTTTTAACATATATTTTGTGTTACATATGAGTTTGATCATCAGCTTCTATTTCTTGGCCTCTTAACCAGGCCCAATCTACTGGAATCTTCTTGGCAATATTTCTGAGTTTTCATTCCATGGAATCTACATTCCAAGTCCTAAGCAACCTCATATGATCCAGACTTTCACACTATTTGCTGGATTTAGATTCATGTTACCCAGTTCCCGACTTACAGACAAAGAAGTGCATTGTCACAACTCTGAGAGCAGCTGCTCCTTTATTAATTCATACCAATGTTTCTGTAACTGCCGTCCTCCCCAGGACACTTTTTTAGTATGTTCACCTGAACTACATGCATATCGCCTGTATCCTTATTTACTTAATATTTTGCTTTAAAACAATTTTAAATCCACTCACTATTTTCTCTTAAACCTTAGCCTCATCGCAAGTAATAGCATCCTCAAAAGTATGGGTTTGCTGTGCTAGCTCTATTTTTTCTAATACACTCAAAATATAACCATTACAAAAAGCGAGTTCATTAGCGGACCCCTAAAACCCGCCCCCAGCCCTGTCAGTAGTGGTGGACTAGTAAAAGTTGGGAGACCCCCGTGGGTTGTTCTAAATGGCGGCCATTCCCCCTGGGACACCTCGTTCTCTAGGACATTCTCCCAGGGGCAAGCCATTTCCAAGGAGTCATTGTGTCATTTTCTCTAGGCGTAAAAGGTGGGAGGCAGTAATTACCTGTCTAACCAAGGCTGCATGGCCCCCGGGGGAGGGCGACGTCCCAAAGGCTCTTTGTGCCTTTTCACTCCACAGACGAGCATTTGAATATTCCATTCGCCAGGCTTATCTCACTGGGTTTTCTTCACTCTTTTTTTCTTTACAGACATGTAATTTCAGAACTTCCCCAACCCCCTTCTTTGACACCCACTCTCTGCCTCAAAAGTATGTGTCTCCTTTTTCATCACTAGATTATTCCTGTCAGTTTTAAGTGGAAATAGGCCTACTTAAACGTGACTAACTTCTGTTTTTTAAATAGTGTCTAACCAATGAATATAGTATATATTATACAACTCACCAAGTAAATCCCTTTACAGTGACTGACAACTTATAATTGTTTAATAAACCGAAATTTACTCAGACATACATTTAGAACAATTTAATAAGCCACTTAACAAACTGCAACTCTAACATAAATATAATTGTAGCTGTGTCTGATGTTAAAAATATAGTGTAATATCTTGAATGTCACTAAAGTAAAATCCTTGTTATTAAGGTTCTGACTCTATTATGAAGACCTAAAATTTTTTGTCAGTGAAATGCATATTCTCTAACTTTAACTTGGACTTTCAATAACACGATTAGGTGTAACAAATTTGGTGAGAGTCTCAATTTCTCTCTCTCTCTCTCTCTTTCTCTCAATGTGTATTAATCTGTTAAGCTTTCCAGAACCTATCATATCATTCCAGTATTTTAAAAAAATATTTTTTTAATTTATTTTTAGAGAGGGGAAGGGAGGGACAAAGAGAGGAAGAGAAGCGTCGATGTGTGGTTGCCTGTCACGTACCCCTAGCAGGGGACCCTGCCCTTCCACCCAGGCATGTGCCCTGACCGAGAATCATTCCAGTGACCCTTTGGTTCACAGGCTGACACTCAGTCCACTGAGCCACACCAACCAGGGCTCATTCCAGCAATTTTTTAAAAAGGTCAAGAGAATTAAAAATGATATGTAAGAATATAAAACATGCTGTTTATTGTATGCAGTTATTAACCTTAACAATCCTAGCTCCTAAACACTTATGTGTGGGAAAAACCACTTGTATGAGGGTAAATTTCAGATCTGTGTCTTTAGTTTTTCCTGTTTCCCTTTCGCACGCAGATGATTTTAGAGTATCTTTACCCAGAGAATCTGCGTGCTAGCGATGCCTTACATTTCTATCAGCCACTGAATAAGCCCCTCGGAGCACTGGTATATGCTGGGTATATGCTGGCCACTGTGTTAGGGGGCTACAGATTCAAAGCATGATAAGGTATAGATCCTGCTCTTAAAGAAGCTACATTTCCCGAGGGGAAAGACAGACCTAAAAACAATAAAAGGAATACAGTGCCATTGGTGAGATGATAGAAATAGACATGACAGGGAGTTGTCATTTCTATAGTGGCGACTGGGAAAGGCTTTATGGGGGAAAAATTGCATTTGATTGCACTGACATTTCATGTGAGTCTTGAAAGATGAGTGGGCATTTGTCAGATAGACAAATGGGAGCGGAGAATCCTAGAACGAGAGAACTAATACCAAACAGGAAAAGACATGAAACAGCCCAACAGCTTTGGGGAACTGCAAATAGGATCCAAATCAGTGAAGAGCGTTGTGCTGGGGAGGCAACGAGGGGAGTGTGGATAGATGGGTGGTCTGGGAGAGATGAGGCCAGAGAGATCATCAGGGCCCAGAACTCAGACGTCCTCGGACATCCACGTATGACCTTTAAGTTGGCCTTTTCCTATAGGTTGATAATTTTTGCCACAAACACACTCAAAGAGCCCTTTTCTTTGAATGACATTAGATGACAACAGCAATGGTTTCTGACCGAAGGACCACACCTTCCTGGATAACAGATGTGGAGTCTCCTTTTTTCCCTTGAGAATCATGAACATAAGTCAGTGCTAAGGCTAGTGAAGGCCCTTAAGCATGCTGAGAGCAATGTAGTCAAATTTATGTTTCTGAAAGGTCGCATTATTGGTGGCATAGGGACACGGACCTCAAGCCAGAGTCTAATCGGTGAACAATCACAATAATTTGGTCGAGACATGATATGAGCCTAAACTAAGGCAGTGACTATCACGATAGAGAGAAAAGAGTAAATCAAAGAATACTCAAGGAGTAACTGTCATTAGTTCATAGTCATTAATTGGATATTGTTTTGGGTAGGGGAAAAAAAGAATTCAAGGGTAATTTCCAGTTTTCTGCCAGATTAAATGATGGTGAAGAAACTCTTCTACAAAGCCTACAAAATGCTTTACCTCTTTGATGTAAAATTTACAAAGCATAATATTAAATTAGATGTCTGCCCATCATTCAAATTACGAACCAAAAGACCCCGAACATTCTTTAAGGCAGCTTTGTGCTGCTCTCCTACCCTAGTCCTCCTGCTCTCCCAAAGGTAGTCAATCTCCTAAGTTTTGTTATCACCCCATTATTTTATTTAAAATAGTTTCAGCATACACATGCATTTTCTAAAAATAACATATTGTTTATTTTTGTTTGATCTGGGGCTTTATAAAATTCTCCTTATAGTAGATATAGTTTAAAGGGAGTTGAATTTTCTAATCAATATAATGTTTTGAGACTTACCTATATTCCTGCTTTTAGCTCTTATTCTTTCATTTTCCTCACTATATTTCATCACTATTCAGGGACGTGGCTATTCCTCAATTTATTTAATGTTTTTGTTGAAGCACACTTAGGTTATCTTTCAGATTTTTTGCTATCAGGAGCCATGCTGCTGTGAACAGTAATGTACCAAATATTCGTGTACACATCTCCAGGTGTATACACATCTCCAGGTGTGTACACATAGAGGCTCTTCAGAGCTCACGTTCTGGAGTAGCACAGTAGGGAGGGAGGTAGAGTACGTGCACAACCAACCTGCTCTAAAAGGCGATGCCAAATTGTTTTTGAAAGTGTTTGTATAAATTTCTGTGCTCCCCAGTAGTGTTCAAGAGAGAGTTACGAAGTCTTTCAGGGGACTGCGTTAGAGGCTTTCGCCCTTCTGCTGTTTTATCTAATACAAAAGATTTATGTGTTTAATACCATTGGCCACTTTTTCCTGGGAGGAACTAGTCCTACTAACCTATTTGTTTTTCCACCTCTTATTTTTGAATGGGGAAAAAAATTGAGGACACTCAAAATTTTGCAAATAGTTTTGTTTATAAAAAGCTTTAAAACTACTTTGGAGTAAAGCTTAATATTTTAGTGATTGTATTCTGTTCACCTGACAAGAAATATGTTAAGCCCTGGCTGGTGTAGCTCAGTGGATTGAGCATCAGCCTATGAACCAAAGGACCACAAGTTTAGTTCCCCAGTCAGGGCACATGCCTGGGTTGTGGGCCAGGTCCCCAGTTGGGGGCATGTGAGAGGCAACCACACATTGATGTTTCTCTCCCTCTCTTTTTCCTTCCCTTCCCCTGTGTCTAAAAATAAAAATAAATAAAATCTGTAAAAAATATATTACTGCTTTGCTTTAAAAAAAATAAAAAAGAAATATGTTTAAACAAAGCAAATACTCTCTTGTTCCTTCAGGTAACTCTTTAAAAAGAGAGAGAGAAACCTTAAAATATTCACACATATACAAACTAGAAGGGAATATGGAAAAATAAAAACAGATTGGTAGAAATAAGTATTGTGTTTCTTTTAATGCAACAAATAAAAATTAGGAGAAAACATTGGAAAAGAAAATTAATGGGAAAATGTTGATATGCTTTATTTAATAATAGAGGTAGAAACCCATTTGCAGTGTTAAAACAGGAACAGAAAAATTTGATTTTACCTTTATCACATCCCAAACAAATGTACATTTGTAAATTTTCTAATAGATCTTTCTGTTGTGATCTCCAACAATGAACATTTTTACGTGATTTTTTCTATGTTTCCCTTTGCATTGTAAAGACAAAACAGCCATGAAAACAAGAAAAAGAGGAGCAAACAAGCCATAGGCATTGAAACCAGTGCATCCGCCCAGAATGTCTTTATTACATCATATTGCTCAAATGCAGGTGGAATAACACTTTCATACTCCTAAGAGAAGTCACATCCCTCAGAAAGTTTCCGGCTATTCATAATGTTTTTGTTTATCTTAGTTCTGTTTGTTTGAGGATTTTAAAGAACTAATATTAGTTTATTCTTCCTAATAATGAGTGTCTAAGAAGATGGTTGTGATAGATATAGCATAGTCCAAAAGTTGAAGTTCATTAATAATTGGAATGTTGTGGAGTATGAAGTAATGAATACTAATTACTCCTTTCATGTCTGACAGCTCCCTGTGGACCGATACATCAGCCCAGACTTTAATTTGGTTCTAGTAATGGTTTCGTCAATAGCACATTAAATCTGTGTTTGAGAAGATATACAGTTGAACCTGACCCACATAGTAGATGCCGCTGTCATAAAATGGCCACAGGCTGACAACAGCTGGGTAATTACAAATAATTAAATCCACCAAACTCCAGACAATCCTAATTTTAAATAAAATATATCTTATGGTGGTAATCGACAGAAAACATATCTGGGAAGATTTATCAACACATACTTTTTCCAAAGCAAATTTACTGGCTTACATATTAGAGAAGTTGCTGATCTGTGAAGCATCTTCATAAAATTATATCTCTTTAATCTTTCAGATCCCCCTAAACATTATTGAAGTAATTTTTTAACTTTAATTTTAGCTGGAGTAACCTAACTGCAAGATGTATTTTGAATGGAAAATGCATATATGTTTCTGAGCATACAAATATTTTTAAAGACATTTTATACTTTATTCTATATTTATTTTTATATAAGTATTTTAGTAATAATATTTAAGTAGTATTCCCTAAATCTAACTAATAGAAGCATTAGCTGTGTGACATAAATTTCTATTTTAATGGAAATAATAAAATGAAAGGGAAATACTATTTTACAGATATTTATTTTATAATGACTAGGTTTCCTGAAAGTTGTGCTGAAATTAATAGGAGGAAGTTTCTGAGTTAGCAAGTTTTCAATTTATTAAATATTTTGTTGCTGCTTTTGGGATTGATGCCCTACGATTGTATTATAATTGATTAGAGATCTAGTTGAATGAGGCCCTAGGTGGGATTTAAGACAAAGCCATGTTAAACTCAATCCCAAGCTATAATAGAATGTGCTCCCTTGAGCTGGAAGCTTATGGTCTGAAGTAAACTCTGGAGCTACAGAGCTCTGTCATGTCCCTGTGGGTGAGAATATTTTCATTTCCAAGTTAATTTGTGCCTTCATAGCACAGAATTCAGCATTCTACACTCTCCCAGTTTCTAAATCGAAAGCAGTTTAATTGCAGAAAAGACCTCTAACAACCCTTCTATTCCTAAGTTCAATCAAGACTTTTTTTGAAATGTAACACTTAGGGGCTACAGGCAGTGCACACACACTCACGGCCATTGTGCTAATGTTGCTTGACTTTATCTGAAAGCAACTACCACATAGTGTCACAGATTAAGAACCTTAGACTCTTTTTCTCCAAAAAGCAATTTTCTTTTTTTTTCCAAAAAAAAAAAAAAGGTAATCAAATATACATGGGAGCAGAATTTATTTTTCATGGTACATTATGACATTTAAGTATGGATGTATTGAAATATATATAATATGTATGTTTTATATATATTTTATTTCTGTATCTCAAAAGGGTAGTCATCTGCTATGATTTTCTTTTTTAGCTTCCTTTTTTCTTTTCTGTTCAGTGGTACCTGGACTCTTGTAACAGTAATCCTTTTTTAAAATGCTAACTGAAGTTAGTTTTTATCTTAGAAGGATGCGTTGGTTATGTTAAGTGTATGAAGCAGCAAGACAATGAACTCATTTCTATTCAGGACTTTTCTTTCCTTCCTTCCCTTAAAAGTCTTGCCAGCTGTGCAGCTTTCAGCGGAAACGGAGTTGGACCAACTCGAGCATCCCCCTCCTGCCCAGGTTGCTAAGTAACACCTCCCTCCGCCTTGCTCTACACCTGATCCTTTCAACTGCACTCTTCAGCCAGAGCTGTTGGAGCTCAAAAGTCTCTTTTAGAAGCTTTTAATTTGAAACAGCAGGGTGTGCAGTAAGGCTTTTAGGTGTCCATTGAAGAGTTTTTTTCCCTCTCCTAAGTGTTTTTTTTCCCCTAAGTTTAATATAGTGGGACTATATTATTTATTAGTCTCGACACCCACCTGCTATCTCTTTACCCTGACAAAACTGTTTGATGAGGCCTAGAGAATGGAACTCCTCATATTCAGAGAGCTTGTTAGCTGTCTGAATTGCCTGTCGTAGACACATTATCTTCGGAAATGTCTCTCCAAACGGCCTCGTGAGAAAGGTTTTTCAAATCTCTTTTTTAAAAGAGTCCTACAGCAACCCCTTCCTCATAACAACTTTGATCTGCTACAGAAGCGAGTCCATATTCTAAGCTGAAGATGCTTCTTTTCCAGGTTTCGTTTTTGATGGCAATAAAAAATGATGCTGTTTATTCAGGCACTCAGAATATCTGATATCTAGAGAAATTTGTTTAGGTTTTTATGATCTAAGACTGATGGCATTTTCAAAGTAGCTACACTAAATCTTGAGAACAGTTCCAACAAAAGAGACACTTCCTAAGTTTCCAGACATATATCGTAGTAATAAGAACTCTAGATGATAATCTCAATTTCAGATAGTCATCTTCATTATAGCAGGACAATGCTGCCTTTCTCTACTCACAGAAATTCTGGCTTTCAGGTAAATCTGAAAATTGAGAGGAATGTATCCCCATGTTTATCAGAAAATGCTGCGAACACTAGCCAAAAAATCATTTGCAAGTGTGTTTAATGTAATTTGCATATCAGTCCTTCACAACAGTAGTGACCTTTCATGACTTGAAAAAATTAGGAATCTTTTCATCCCAGGATACCTTCTGGCTGGATTTTGAATAACCTTTTTAAAGAACTTCAAAATTCCCAGTGTACCTGATTTTTATGCAAACCTGACATACGGAAAACTGAATTTATAGTTAATCTGTAGATGATTGCCTTTTTTGATATATTCATTCAACTAAGAAGTAAGCATTTTGGCACACTTGAAATATTACATTTTCTTTTCCTGAAAACCAGGGAATAGAAAACTTTATGTAAATCGAGTGATTTATTTTTATCATTTTATAAATTAAGTAATTCACTTTATGAAGCTATAGCTCTTGGGTTAGGTCTCGGCACCTTGATAATCAGTGCTATTTCCCTTCGTACACAAGGTCAGACTTCCTAACCAAGGACCAGCAGGGCATGTTTCTGGGCTGTGTCTTTACATTTTTTTCTCTAGTGGTCATAGGCTGTTATGAGTCAATCATATTCTTTCAGTGCTCTCTTGTGATTGATGGTCAGGCAGATCAACAGAGGTTGAGGTTACAAGTTGTCCCATCAAACAACTAATTAACGTGCAGCCTAATGTAGCGAAATGAACCTTATACTAGGAGTCCAGAGACCGAGGTTCTAGTCCCCGCTCTGCCACTAGGCTATGCGACTTTGCACAAGTCATTGACTCTTTGGATTCATAAAAAGGCATCAGCTGAATGTTCACTAGGGGCTCTTCTTGCTTTAAATTTACAATTCTGCTAGGTGAAACAATGCTTTGACTCACCCTATGTCCTATCCAATTAAACCGTGGTGTTTGTGCTGGGAAAGCACATTTTATTTCAGTCTGTGTTCATATAATTAGTCTCTCACCTCCCAGCCAGCAATTCTCAGCCAATGAGAAGTGGGGGCAGGATGAGCTCTCCCCCTTGAGATTCCTGCCCCGACCCTTGATTCTCGCTGAGATAGTGTCAGGGGCCTGAGCCCTGTTCCTGGAGGGCATGGGGCTGGAAAATGAGTTAAGAGCTACTCTGTTAAGAAAGTAGCCACACTTCTGAATTTTGGCCTGCCTTTCATACCTTGCTCTTGCTTCTCGTTGAAGTTAAAGTTCAAGAGCTCATAGCTGCCTTCTTCGATCTAGAAGTCATGACCTCTGGACTCATGTCTTTCAGAGAAACAACAAAATGATTGTTTGCTTTTCCCACCCCTCTGGTTAACAGCGCTGTTGTTTGGATCCTTCAAATCATGAGAGAGCACTAGCTGTCCATTTAATTTTCCCAGATAGGAGATTAACCAAAAATTAACCTAGCAGCAATGATGAAACCCACTGAGTCGTTATGCGGTTTTGCCTTTCATAGGTTATAAACACCCCAGTTGAGGGTAATTTACTATCCCCAGGAAATCTAAGCCTATAAAATGATGTCTCAGAGCAAAACGTAAAACCAGTTTTATAGGCAGACATCCTTCTCTCTTCTATCAGCATAGCAGAGTTCCCCCAGTTAACTCCGTCTTCCTGGAGAAAATCAGGCCTGCCCCTTAAGCAGATAGGTTGCTGGCTCTCAAACTGTGAATGCTCAGGGTGTATGTCACACGCAGGGGGGATCTGGTGCCACAGAGTCACCTCTGAGCCATCTTATGGGCATGGCTGTAACTGAGATATTTGGTTAAGTGCCTGTTAACCAGTTAAAAGCTTCTGTCTCCCGCAAAACTGCCAGAACCTTCTAATACATGTTGGCCAGTCTCACACTTTTTTTCTTTTTTTTCTTGAAAGCCTAAGGAGGGGACGCAGAGTTATGTGTAGTGGCTGATTGGAAAAATTGTAGCTTGGTGTTATTGGGGAATCCAGGGGGACTAGCGGCTGTTGCTCTGAGAGGAGATTAAGCTAATACCACTACCTGGTGTGACCCTCTAGAGTGGCAAATGGCAAACAGCCTGTTTTGAGAAGGCCTGTGAGCTAAGAATGGTCTGCTGTTGTTGTTTATCTTTGACTTCTAGTTATTTATTTATTTATTTATTTATTTAATCTATCCATCCTCGCCCGAAGACATGCTTATTGATTTTTTTAGAGAGAAAGGGAGGGAGAAAGAGACAAACATTGGTGCAAGAGAGAAATGGTTGCCTCTCGTACGTGCCCAAAATGGGGACCGAACCCACAAAGCAGGCATATGCCCTGACCGGGAATCGAACCAGTGACCTTTCTTTTGGGTTTATGGGATGATGTTCCAAGCAACTGAGCCACACCAGCCAGGGATGTTTCCTTTTTTTGAAAAAAATTTTTTTTATTTTTAATTATAGTTGACATAATGATATTATATTAGTTTCAGGTGTACAACATAGTGATTAGACATTTATATAACTTATGAAGAGCTAACAGTGGTTTTAAGGGCATGTCAGTAACAAAGAAGAGTACATGGCAGAGATGTATGTGGTCCACAAAGTCTAAGATATTTTCTCTCTGGCCCTTTATAGAAACTGTTCTCCAATCCCTGTTCAAGAGGAATTTCTCCCTGAGGCCTGAGCACCAATGACTTTCAAAAATGTTAGTTATCTTGCTGGGGCTTGTTTTGGTATTCTCTTTCTTTCTCTCTCTCTCTCTCTCTCTCTCTCTCTCTCTGTCTCTGTCTCTGTCTCTGCCTCTCTCTCATATACACTCATACACACACACACGCACACATACACACCTCTCAAAATTAGTTTGACATCTTACTGCAGTTCCTAATCCTGCCACAAGGAGCAGTCCCATTAGACAGCAATAATGAAAATCCTAGACTTGATTTATTGTGTTCTTCATTGAAATTTAAATTTTTAAAGTGTAAAAATGTTTAAATCCTAGTTTCATGTAGGGATATGTATTAGTGGTTAAAACAGGAGGCCTATGAAATGTGAACTGAAACCCAGTGAAAATTCGTTAAGCAAATGAGCAAAAATTCAACCTGAAATTGTGGATGGTTGTGAAAGACCTGGCATTTCTCTGAGACTCTTGCCAAGGGAGGAATGAATTCAAACCCAGATGGAATAGTAATCATAAAATCACTAGATGTGCACAGAGGTTGTTTTAAAGCTCGAACTTTATTATTGTGGAGATATAAATGAATATAAACCTCCACTATCTCTTATGTGTGAGAACCCCAAGCAGTAATTACACAAAACCTTTACTCTTGAAATTTCCTTTAACGGCAAGTCATGCCAGGCCAACAGTCATACAGTGGGCAGTGCCAGCTAAGGAAGGTTTTCTCAAACCTTGCTGGTGAGATCAATTTTGGAAGTGTCAAAAGGGACACTTGAGTAATGGGAAAGTTTTTGATGATGTTCCCAATGTAGGTATGATTGAATATGCCTTCAGTCAAAAAGAAGGCTAGCTAAGAAAAGCGTCTTTGTCCAATAAGACCATCCTGTGAGTTAACTCCATACACTTGAAGGTCAAGCACAGACTTCTGAGAAACTGCGGTCAGCATGGTTAATTTCCTTGCAGACTGATAAACGTCTAAATGCTAGTGATTGACCTCTTGATAGATCGTTCTCTCTCTTTCTTTTTTTTTTCTTCCTTTTTTGGTAACATGGTTACTAAGGTATAATTGACACGCATACAGTTTGGTCATTTAAAGTGAAGAATTCAATGGTTTTTAGTATATTCACAGTGTTAGGCAGCCATTACCACAGTCAGTTCTAGAACTGAAATTCCTAAGCAACCAAGCCTACTTTGCCTTCTTGGCCTTCTTGATTTGCCTCTTCTGGGCATTTCCTGTAAACAGCGTCATGCAATATGTGGTCTTCTGTAACTGGCTTCTTTCACCTGGCATAATGTTTTCAGAGCTCACCCATGTCGTAGCATATATCAATACTTTATTTCTTTTGTCTGAATAATATTCCATTGCTTAGAGGTGTCACGATTTTGTTTCTCTGCGAGTTTACGGACATTTTGGTTGTTTCCACCGTTCGGCTATTATGAATAATGCTGCTATGAACATTTATGTACAAACTGTATGTGGACATAGGTTTTCCATTCTTTTGGGTCTTTACCTAGAAGTAGAATTGCAGACTTAAACGATAACTGTATGTTTAAGATTCTGAGAAACTGCCAGTTCTGTTTTCCAAAGTGGTTGGACCATTTCACCAGTTTATGAGGGCTCTAATTTCATTCCATCCTCTCCAACACTTGCTTATTGTCTGTGTTTTGTTGCTATAGCCACCTAGTAGGTATGACGTGGTACCTTCCTGTGGTTTTGATTTGCATTTCCTTAGTGACTGATGACGTAGAGCATCTTTTCAGGTGCCTATTGGCCATTTGCATATCTTTGGAGAAATGCCTGTTCAGATCCTTTACCTGTCTGTTAATTGGGCAGACCTTTGATCTGTCCCATCGTAGGCACTTTGTATATATTTATTTATTAACCAAATAAATAAAAGAAAGAATGAATCATTATGGAAAATTTTATAACCATAATGCCAATTATGAGAAAGTAATAATGTTTGTGAGAGCAGAGCCCATGCCGGTCTTGGTAACAGTTTTATGCCCAGTACCTCGAAGACCCTGACTGCTTGGTACAGCGTAGGGTTCAGTAAGTGTGAGTGCTCACTGAATAAATGAATGTTGGTTGCAACATGTTTCATGGTAAAAACAAACAGCTGGAGAAATTATCAATAAAATACATGATTATTCAACGAGCATGATATCAACTGGAAAATACGTGCAAATGTGGGAACGGGCAGTATCAGATCTGTGACCGGGATACCATGGGCCCTAGGCCACCGTGCTCACTCGCAGCAACGACCCGGTTCACTTGTAACAATCGACCTGCGGTTCATTTATCTCTGGATGTTTTCAGTACTTCTCCATAACAGTGATGTGAATACTTAGGTTTTTAATTGTTTTTTCTTAACGGGAAGCATGCACTGTGCCGGTGCACTGGCCTAGAAGAGAACTGCTACCTGAATTGCTCTTTTTCTTTCTGGGGAAAAAAAAATTAAATAGGAAATCCTAACAAAGGAAAAACAAACCAAAACTAGATTATGTGAAACAATTCACCATTTAATTTAGTAAAGAGTATCTCCCATGGGAGCTTGTTTGGCAAATCTTTTCAAGCTTATGAAAGCTTTTGTTGCAAATATAAGTTCACATCAATGGAAACAAAATTTGAGAGTTGGTCATGAATCTGACAACTCATTACAGAATCTTAGCTGCAGCAGTTAAAACTTTAGTGATTAGTCAGCTTAGTGATTTAAGAAAACTATTTTTAATAATATTTACACAATAAAGCAAATTGTTTCATAAAAATTTCTCCGATCCAGTAGAGTAGCCAGTGGATCAGAGGCCCGTTTGTCACCATATGACACAAGAGACTTCATCTCAGAGCAAGACACAATCACAAAACATCCACCACAGCAACCCAGCGTACTGCCACGTTAGCACATTCTGAGTCTCTCCCCGAGTGGAAGCAATATTGTTGCAAGTCCTGTGAGATTTTAATAAAAGGAACAGTGCCTGAATGCTGAACCTATTACACCATGTCTTTCTTTTGAATCCACCCAATTCTTCAAAATTGATAAACTTAGTGAAACAACATCTCACCTGTAAGTCTGTGAGATAAATAGTAAAATATTTTTTTCATGGTTATTTAGAAGTATTATATTTAAATTAAAAATATGGACTTTGGATAACAGCCTATCATTATTAGGATGATACCTCCATAATTAAAATACTCTATACACCGAATAGGGAAGAATCCAGAATTTTAGTGAGTATTTAAGATAAAACAGGAGACCGGGAAGACATTCCTTGCTTTTAGCCATGCTCCCGAGCTTCTTATAGGAATTTTCACTCCTGTGTAGTTCAGGCCACTTTGACAGAAGATTTTTGAGAAGTGCCAGTATTTATGATTTCCGTCTAGTGCATGAGTTTTAAAATCCCCTCTTTACTAGATCTTACTCCTAGATTCCTGGCAGGAAAAAGACCACAAAGTAGGTTGGAATTTTTAAACAAGTTAACATTGTGACTATTTACAGAAATAATATTCAGAGGGAAAGCAAAGGAACCCAGCAGTGGGGTTCAGGCAACCAGGGATTTGCAGAAGGAAGCCATTACTACCTCCCACCTGGAGGTGTTATTAGGTCCTGTGGGCGCAGCTGTGGAAGGAGTCCATCCCAAATGAGGAATATGGTCACAGTTGGAGCCCGCCTCAGCCAGACCACGATACAGAGGCAGGGAAGATCCATCTGACCTTTCTCTCTTCTGTGTAGGGATCTCCTGTGTTCTTACATTGGCCAAGAGCATCCAGGACCCTGAGGAGAACAGATGATGAAGTCTTAGAAGTTAGACCGCAGCCTCTGAGAAGGAGAAGAATCAGGCCCTCTCTTTGCCCCCCTCTCAGGGAGAGGCTGCATTCATTCAGAGTTTTGCTTTTGATTACAGCAACTACCCCTCCCAGCTTGAGCAACACAGATAGCATGTGGCAAAACTGCAGGGTGTCATGGCAGTGGGGGTGGAAAAGCAGCCAAGCTTCAAGGAAGGCGAGACCCAGAAGTCCAGGAAACCCAGAACAGGCTTTCTTTGCATTGCTTCTCCATCTGAATATTGGTTGAGTCTTTCTCTCCTGCTTGGTTCACCAGGAGGACAGCAACTTCAACACAAGCTTTTAGGTTTCAGTTCAAACTCACTTCTCTATGTCCCAAACCTAAATCCCAGAAAAGGGCACACTGATCAGAACAGTGGGGATGAAGTGCCCACTCCTGGTGCCCATGGTCAGGGGAACAGGGATGCAAACCAGAAACCTGGTTGCAGAGAGCCCAGGCCATGTGCGAGGCGGAGCTAGGGGGAACACGGTCCGTGCGTCCCACCCAGGGGCCTCTAAAACTTGGTTTTTGAGCCGGTGCCAAAGCATCGGAAAGTAATTTTAAGTATGTATGTACTTTTCATGTATAAATTTTAAATATATAAATATAAATATATATATACACCCCTGTACACAGATATAAAACACATACATAATAATTTAATCCTTAAAGAATAGCAATGTTGGGGTGTCCAACCTTTTGGCATCTCTGTGTCACTGTGGAAGAAGAGTTATTGTCTTGGGCCACACATTAACTACATTGTGACACATAATCACAAAAAAAAATCTCATAATGTTTTAAGTTAATTTACGACTTTGTGTTGAGCTGCATTCACAGCCATCCTGGGCTGCATGTGGCCTGTGGGCTGCAGGTTGGACACCCCAGGGAGGTTAATCACCGAGAGTATAGTAATAGAAGCTAACATTTATTGTTTTAGGTCCTCTGTATGACTTATTGTATTTAATTGTTACAGTGACACTATTAGGTGAGTATTACTATTACAACCATTTCGCATATGAGGAAACTTAATTATATAGAGGTTTAGTGGATAATTCCTATTATTTCTTTACTGTAGGGAAACCGAGAATAGCTGAAAAATCCTGAATTACCTGGTCTTATGGCCTACATACATTATCAGAATACAGGATTGGAATGATACCTTCATATCAGTTGCAGTTCAGGAGAAGCTCCTGAATGTCTGTGTTCTGTCTCCTTCAGGTATTTCAGGATTGGAGATAAAGAATGTGAATTTAATAAGAACTTCCGTCTTCTCCTTCACACAAAACTGGCAAATCCACACTATAAACCAGAACTACAAGCTCAGACAACGCTCCTCAATTTCACAGTCACAGAAGATGGTCTAGAAGCCCAGCTGCTGGCAGAGGTGGTCAGTGTTGAAAGACCAGATTTGGAAAAACTTAAGGTAAAAAATACGAAATCATCCACCAACACTTACTCAGTACCTGCTTTGCACAACTTATAGTGCCAGACACACAAGTATCAGATAGGATTCCTGCCCTCCAGGGTCATGCAGTCTAAGGTACTCCTGATTAAGGAGGTAGGTAGTTAGGGTTGTGCAGCAGGTAGGACGTGGGTTGGCTCTAGCCAAGCCAGGACAAGCTCTAGGTCTAGCTTGACTCACGTGATGAGGACAAGCAAAGAGGCATGTGCCTTTGTAGGTTGGATGTTCATAGCCAATCCAGCCAGCGCAAAAGAATGAAAAAACGGAGTAATGGAGCAAGGTTGGGAAACTTAAGGGACTTGTAGTTGGTTATGACTATCATTTAAAGGAAAACTTATGGCTTAAAGTGCATTGATTAAGAAAAAATACTGAAAATAATTCAATTCAATGTTGAATACAGAAAACCAGAAAAAAACAGAGTAAGATTATAAACATAATCTCTATGTTTAAGAAAGCAGTAGTAGAGTTAAGTAATTGCAACAGAGGCTGTATGGCCTGAAAAGCCCAGAGTATTTAACTCTCTGACCCTTTATGGAAAACGCCTGCCACTTCCGGTATGAATCAGTGGTTCTCTAATGGCGGTTCCTGGAACAGCAGCATCCGAGGCAGGTGGGAAATTCTTTAAATACAAATCCTCAGGCCCCAGCCCAGATCCTGCTAAGTGGGCTTCTGTTTCACCAAGCACTGCACGTAGTGCTCACACATGCTCAGACTCCGCCTGCGACAGCTCTCCCTTGGATTGACTTCTGCACCAGTCGACAAGCAGGTCAGAGACAACCGTAGGGTCAAGGCTGGGTGTGAGTGGGCACAGTTTCCTGGGGCCTCCTCGCAGTCAGTGGCATTGCAACACGCCAGGGACAAGGGATCCACAGCCCAGGGTTCAAAGGGCCACGGGTTTGCTGCCCTGGGCTCTGACTAGACAGGGACCATGTCTGTATCTGATATACCATATGACCATATGAGAAAATAGCCTTGTCATGGTAACATGCTCACACGTTTTTTCTTTTTTCCAAAAGGCGTGACAGCTTGGTTAATTCATTTATTTGTTTTTACTTTTGATAATGAAATCTTCCAGACATATGAAAGTAAATGGTTATAAATCCCAAATAGTTATAAATTCCCATATGTGACCATTATCCAGCTTCAATACTTATCAATATTTTGTTGCTTTCCCCCTACTTCTTATCTGAAGCAGTTTTTAAAAATAAATAAGTTGTTACATGAAAGTAGCAAAGCTATTACAAAGTTCTTGTATACTCAAACCTAGTTTCAGTTTTTCCTAATGTTATCATCATTCTTTTTTGTAACATAAAAATAAAATTTATTTAAAATGCTATTCTGCTTCAATAAAACATATTTGATTACTTTAAGTGATCAAATTTGTGGGCATAAAATTGTTCATAATATTCTTTTATTAGCCTTTAATTCCCATGGAATCAGTAGTGATGGCCTCATTTTTATTTCCGACATTGATAATCTGTACCATCTCTCTCTCTCTATCGTTTTAAATTTTTTGATTATCCTGGCTAAAGGCTTATAAATTATATTGTTCCTGTCAGGAACCAAATTTTGGTTTCTTGGGGTTTTTGTTTTAAATTTAATTAACTTTAGTTATAATTTTTATAGCTTGTTTTTATCAGTTTGCTTTAAGCTTATATTCTTTTTTTACTAGTTTCCTAAGATGAAAGCTTAGAAATTAAGTTTAGAGCTTTCTCCTTTTCTAATATATGAGTATGTCTACATTGCTATAAATTTCCCCCAAGCACTGCTTTTGCTATGTAGTTTTTGTAAGTTATATTTTTGTTTTTATTTATTTCAAAATAGTTTTAATTTCTCTTGAAGCTTCTTTTTTGACCCATGCGTTATTTAGAAGTCTATGGTTTAATCTCCAAATATCTTGAGGTTGTTTTTTTTTCAGATATTTTTCTGTTATTGATTTCTTATTTAACTTCATTGTGGTCTGAGATCATACTTTGTATTTCTGTACTTTTAAACTTTTTAAGGTGTGTTTTATGACCAAGAATGTGGTCAATCTTGTGACTACTTATGTGAGCTTGAAAAAAAAATATGCATTCTGCTGTTATCAGTGAAGAATCCTACAAATGTCAGTAACACTCAGTTATTGATGGTATTGTTTGGCTCAACTATATAGCTACTGATTTTCTGCCTTCAAGATCGGTTAACTGTACCTATAGGAGTTTTGAATTTTCCTGCAAAAACAGCAGATTTGTGTACTTCTTACTTTTCTACCATATCCTTCCTCATGTATTTTTGACACCGTGCAGTTAGACACATACACTTTAAGGACTGTTAGGTTTTCTTGGAGAATTAACCCCTTTATCATTACATAATGCCCCTCTTAGCTCCCTGATAGTTTGTTTTCCTTGTTTTGACACCTACATTGTCTGAAATTAATATAGCTACTCCAGCTTTGTTTTTTTCTGTGTTTGCATGGTATGTCTTTCTCCATGCCTCTACCTTTAATATGTCTGTGTCTCTAAAGTGGACTTTTTGGTAGACAACAGATAGTTCTTGTTTGTTTATTTGCTGTGTTAGTCTCTGTGTTTTAACTACTGTACTTAGGTAATCCACATTCAGAGAGATTACTGATATAGTTGGAATAATATCTGCCATATTTGTCCTTTTTTTTTTTAATGTTTATTTTTTTAGAGTGGGGATGGGAGGGAGAAAGAGAAGGAGAGAAACACTGATCAGTTGCCTCTCCATAAGTAACCCCAGCCCAGGCATGCGCCCTGATGGGAACTGAACTGGCAACCTTTCACTTTGCAGGGCAGTGTCCAACCAACTGAGCCACACCAGTCAAGACTGTCATTTTTTTATTTACTGCATTTGTTCCTTGCCGTTTTCGTGTGTGTTTTCTTCCTTTCTACCTTCTCTGGTGTTAACTGAACATTTTATGATTCCAGAACCTTTCCTCTTAGCAGATAAATTGTACTTAAAAAAAAATTTTTTTTATGGTTTCTGTAACATTTACGATATAAATTTACAACTAACCTAAGTCCACTTTCAAGTAACTCTGTGTTACCTCACAGGTAGTTCAGGTACCTCTCAACAGAGTATTTTCATTTCCTCATTTTAGGTTGATGGATTTTTTTCATTTAGTATTTTAAATATTTCATTCTTCTCTTTTCTTGCTTACATTGGGTTAGGTAGCTGAGGTGGCTAAGAAAGGACCTGGAACCAGAACAGTCCAATTAAGGTTTTTTATTCCAGTCAGGACACTGAAAGCAGCCCCCAGGGAAAGGGTAAAAGGGCTTTTAAAGCGTGTAGCAGACACCCCGCCTCAGGGAGGGAGAGTCACCGGCTCTCAGCTCCAGGTGTCCTGGCGATCTAATCAGGGAGGGCTGATTCTGTAGAAAGTTCAAGGGAGAGGGGAGGGGCCTCGAGGATTCAATCAGTTTCCGGCAGGATGCCGGCGGCTCTGCCTCGGTTGCTCCTGACAGGGGGAATCTTGTGGTCAGGCATTTAGCCAGTGACTATACCTTCTTTGTTCCGGCATAGGTGGTGGCTTAGGTCCATGACCCAGTACACTCTAACACACTGTTTCTCAAGAGAAGTTCCATGTAATTCTTATTCTTTTCCTTCCATAGATGATGGGTTTTTTATTCTGTCGCTTCTTTCAAAAAATTTTTTTCTTTGTTGTTGATTTTCTGCAGTATAAATACGATATGCCTGGGTGTAGACTGTTTATTATTCATACTGCTTAATATGATTGTGAGCTTCCTGGATTTGTGGTTTGGTGAATATCGTTAATTCTGGAAAATTCTTATCCATTATTACCTCCAATGTTTTTCTGTTCCTTTTCTCCTTTCAGGTATTTTTATTATGTATATGTTATATGTTTTTGTAATTACCCCATAGTTTTTGGCTATTTTTTTCTTTTTCTTTTTAAATTCTTTTTCTCTTTTCATTTTAAGAAGTTTCTTTTGACATATCTTCATGTTCACTCACCCTGACTGTGTCTAGCCTACCAGTGAGCCCATCAAAGGCATTCTTCGTTTGTTACAGTGTTTTTGATTTCTAGCATTTCATTTGGATTTTTTCTTAGAACTTCCATCTCCCTACTTATGTTGCCCGTGGGGTTCTACATGTTGTTCACTTCTTCCAGTAGAGCCTTTAGCGTATTAAGCATATAGTTATATTTAGTTCCCAGCCGGATGCTCGCTCTGCTGTTCGCTGTCTCTTCAGGCTGTGTTCTTTGCCTCTTATCAAGAGCCAGACATGATGTATTGAATAACTTGAACTGAGGTAAAGGGAGCTTTAGTGTGAGGTTTTATGTTTACATGGCCAGGAGTCAGGCTTTGTGTAATGTTTGCTGTAGCTGTGGGTGTCATAGACTTCAATTTCCTCTCATATTCTTGATTTTGTCTCCCCTGTCTTTGAATTTCCCTAGAAGCACTTTCTTAAATAGAGTCCATAGTTTGCAGCTCTCTCAGTTGTAAAGTGAGGTTATTATACTGGAGTCTGTTGATGTGGTTGTAAGAAATTATCGATGGGGAAGTATTCTGTAATCTTATGGTTAAATGCCAGGGTTTTCTAGTAGGACTAGTCATTGGTTTTTGCCCTTCAGAAGAGGTCTTATCATTTATTTCTATCTCTCCTTTGTGAGAAAGTAAGTCCAGAGGAGACTGAATGATCTAATCACCCTTCCCCCTAGATCAGATAAGACTCCAGTAAAGTGATTTTCCTTGAGGGCAGGCTTTTGTTAAGAGAACAGAAAGTTCTTGACATATTTTAAATGGTTGCTTTCCTCTGGATATATTTCAAAATCGTTCCTTTTCCCCTGCCCAAAGCAGGGGTAGGTTTTTTTCTGATCTTCACGGTGAGAACCCAGTCTACTCACAAAGATATGGAGGGCTCCCAGATGCTGAGTCCCCAAGAGTTCTTAACACTCAAATTTTGCCTCCAGCAAGTAACCAATTATTATTTAAATGTTCCCAGTAAGCTGTGATTGTCTGTACTCACCCCTGTCTCTAGTTTTCAGAGTGGCAGCTTGTTTTATGACATCAGTTCTCTGATATATGGAAGAGTTTTTTTGTTTTTTAATATTTCATTTATTTATTTTTAGAGAGAGGGGAAGGGAAGGAGAAAGAGGGCAAGAAACATCAATGTGTGGTTGCTTCTCTCACGCCCCTTACTGGGGACCTGGCCCACAACCCAGGCATTTGCCCTGACTGGGAAGTGAACCAACGACCCTTTGGTTGGCAGGCCAGCACTCAATCCACTGAGCCACACCAGCCAGGGCTAAAAGAAGAGTTCTGATTATCTTTGTTGTGTGTTTGTGAGGATGGAAATGATGACTTCCAACACTTTAGATTCGAAGTATAAACCGGAAGTTTCTTCCTATAGAATGGAGTCTGTCTATAGGTTTATGATGTTAAACGGTCACCATAAATGTTCACATCCTGGACCCTGGAGTGCAACCACATCTCAACATGCCTCTGAGACTTTTTAAAAGAATTCTTAAAAATTATTGGTATGTTTTAATGTTGTGTTTTATTAGATATGACTTCATGAAATCGATGATGAAGGCATCTCAGAAACATGCACTTAACCACCATTTCTTAAACTGTTTTTGGTTTGTGTTAGCTGGCTTTGACAAAGCACCAAAATGACTTTAAGATAGAGCTGAAGTACCTGGAGGACGACCTCCTTCTGCGCCTCTCGGCGGCAGAGGGTAGCTTTCTGGATGACACCAAACTGGTAGAGAGACTGGAGACGACAAAGGCCACCGCCGCAGAGATAGAGCATAAGGTGGGAACAGGCAAAGACCACTGGGAGGGCTCGGTTCAGTGCTCTATGTGAGTACCTGCTTGGAAGAAATCATGTCGGAATTTGGTGATTTCTCTAAGGGGGCTGAATTATTGTGGAATTCGGGTCATCTAATGAACTTCAAAATGGACAGTGGGGGGTTCAGTATGGACACAGGGATGGCTGAACTTGTGTTTCTCATTCAACAATGATCCGGTCATCCAGACTGCACTCTGTCAGGCTGCTATCTGGTCTGTGTGACCACATTTGAAGAAAACTGGGGCCTGCTGGCCGGTATCGTCTAAAATCTAAAACGGCCTCGTTTAGCTGCTCGCTCGGACAGACTGGCATTGTCCAGTCTCGCCACAGGTCTCCCAGTCTGTTGCACATTTTAGAGAAATACTTAGAGCTGAAGTTTCGTTTGCAGCCTTCAGTGCTGGGAGACTGAGGAAGAAATGGTCTCCTACTGTCGCAAACACATTATTCACACTGGGAAAATGGCATTTCCTAAAAGCCAATAAGGTTTCTCATCGAGTAAACTTCCTGCTGAACGTCCGACATGCGTCCCGATAAGCTTCAGGCGTGATGCACACTTTGGATTTTCATAAGTAACCACTGACCCTTCAAGTTCCATTATTTCGGAATAAGAGGAAGCCTTATTTGCCTTCTGGAATGCCCTCAATACTAAGTAATCTATTAATTACCCAACCGAGGCTCTGTTACCACTCCTCCAATAGATCTGTCTTAATTTAAGCAAGGGAATGGAATCCCAAATTATTCTCTTTTTTCATAAAAGGAATTCTAGGTGGCTCCAGAGATGGTAAAGATTAGAGCAATTAGGTAAATTAGGTCTTAGCCTTCAAATTAACTTCTAATTATTTCTTAAAATGTCTCTGCCTATCTTCAGAATATATTACCCTACAGGGACTCCCCTCTCTGCTCTACATTTTCCTTATTTCCTTTTATACACAAATACGACGGATCGAGTCCATCAAAACATTTGGGAAAACTCTGCGTCGTATAAAGCTATGACTAGTAGTAGTCCTAGATAAAAGAAATAAATATTTGAGCCTTCAATAAAAATGAACATGTTGGTTGGTAGTGGTTCCTTTTAATTATATCTGTGAATGCGCCCAGAGGCTAATACATACAGACAAACTAAATGGAAATATACGAGCATATGGATAATCTGGTGCAAAGTCAAAATTAGACTGTCATGAGAGTCTTCATGTAAAGGCTTTTTAGTAGTAAGCACAGCTATTAGATATATTATTGACCTTGACTGCTTTTGTATGCCTTGTTGACTAATAAAGTTATTGGCATTGAATTGACCCAGCAGACCTTTAAGAGCCATCCCTGGGAGGTGATATAGCTGGGTTATTAACCCCTGAAAGAGAGAGGGGAAACAGAAAGGTGACATTACTCAGAATTAAGTCTGCAGCGCTAAAAACGATCAGGTTTGTTTAATCTGTAATCATAAAATAGCTAGTTATATTCCTCCTCTCTGGGAACTCTTATGAAAAAAATATTTTAAATTTTTATTTTATATAGTCTAAATTTCATAGTAAATATAAAATTAAAATTGTTTTAAAGATCAATTTAATACATTCAAACAACTCAAGAACATAGCAGCTATATGTTATTTATTTTGATACTAATAATTTCTCATTTCAGGAATGTCACTTGAATAAGTAGACAGAAACTGAATAGTTAGGTTACTGATGTGGTTTGATCCCGCTGCAGGTGATTGAAGCCAAAGAGAATGAAAAGGAAATCAACGAGGCCCGAGAACGTTACAGACCAGTGGCGGCCAGAGCATCTCTTCTTTATTTTGTTATTAACGACCTCAGAAAAATCAACCCCATCTATCAGTTCTCTTTGAAGGTAATGCTGACTAAGCCAAGAAACAAGTATTACACTTCAAGAGTTCAACTTGTTTCTGGAAGTTTAGACTTTGTTTTTAAGCAATTAGTGCACCCAAAAAGGAGTCACAAGGATCCAGCTAGCAAAAACAAAAAACGCCACAACATCCTCATTTTCTTAACTTTCATTGATAATTTTCAATAAGGCTTTGAGGTAATTAAACTATGCAACATTATAATACATTTGGCTTTGTTCTAAAACAGAGTTCTGAGGGGTTTATTATATATTAATAAGAGAATTCTCCTTGAGGCCCCTATACTTTCATTTTGAAACCGTAGCTGTCTTATGGAGAGATTTCCCATGTTATTTTGGTGCTGAGGGAGAAAGAATGAGAATAACTATTTATTAAGCTACTAGTACAGGCAAGGTACTTTCATACTGTAGTTCATTCTTATGTCTGAAACATCTCAATATAGTATATTATTTTATCCCTACTTAAAAAAAAGGAAAACTAATACTTTCAGATTTTAAATAAATTGCCCGGGACTGCACACTACATAATTGAAGAGCCAGGATTTGAACCTGTGATTTTAAAACCTATGCTCTACTTCTCATCACTCTGTGTCCAGGCAGGATTCACTCATTTGTCAGTCAGTTTTTAAACAACTAGTTTTTGAGATCAGTCATAATGCCAGATGTTGTGCTGGTCACTGAATATACAGTTTTTAAAAAACAGATGTGAGCTAGGATATATGGGTGTGTGTGGGTGTGTGTGTGTGTTTAAAGTGGTAAGTACAACGAGAGGGAATAATAGTAGGAATGGCGGGGCTGTTGTTAGCAGGGTGTTCAGGGGACGTCTCTCAGAGGAAGTGACATTAGAGCTGATTCCCGAAGGATGAAGAGGATGTGGCTCTGTACAGAGTGCTGGAGAGCACAGGGATGTGTGAAACCGGAAGGAGCTGGGGATCTGGGCAGTGAACGGATCTGTGTGGCTGGAGCACGATCAGTGAGAGAGAAGAGGACACGCCAGAGCTGAGAGAGGAGGGAAGATCCGGATCACCTGCGGCCTCCTAGGCCCTGTTGGCGGTTTTGCATTCTGGCCTGGGTGCAACGAGAAGCCATCGAAAGGCTTTAGGCAGATGACTGATGGCAAAAGACTCAGATAGAAGTGAGTAGACTTGTGCTATGATTCGAAGCTAGAATAGGCAGCTCCTGGAGGTGGACTGGATATGAGCAATAAAGAAGAGGAAAAGAGTCAAGAGTAACTAGCAAGTTCTAGCGATATGGAATGGGGCAGCAGTGTGCTTGGGTTCGGAACAGGCACAGAGTAGAAGGAGAATAATAAAACTAAATCAGCAGTGTCAGCCCAGTATTACTCAAATACCAGAACTAAACGAAGGCATTATGAGAAAAGAAAACTACAGAGCATCCCCCTTCATGAACATTGTTACAAAACTACTCAAAAGAGATCAGTGCACTGAACCTAGCCACAAATAAAAAACACAGTATATTCTACCCAAGTGGAATTTGTGCCAGAATGCAAGTTGGTTAAACATTCGAAGATCACACAATATCACTCTCCGTATTATTCATAGAATAAAAGAGAAAAACCATATGATCATTTCAATGGATACAGACAAAGAAGTTGACAAATTTTAACACCTGGTTAGAAAAAGAAAAAAAAGAAACCAACTCTGAGCAAACTCAGACTAGATGGTTAAGTTCTCAGTATAACAAAGGGCATCTGCAAAAATCCACAGCTAACAGTGTAAACTCAGTGTTGAAACATTGAACCCTTTCCCCTAAGATCAAAACAAGCCAAGGATGTCTTCCCTCGACACTTCTATTCAACGCTGCACAGCTTATAGCCAGTACGATAACACGATAAAAGGCACAGAGATTTAAAAAGAGGAAAAACTCTTTTTTCCCCCTCACAGATGACCTTATCATGTATGTAGAAAAATCGTAAGAATCTTAAAAAAACAAAAAACAAAAACAAAAAAAACCCTACTAGGACTAAGAAGTGAGTTGGTGGCAAGATTGTAGGGTATAAAGTCAATATTGAAAAATCCATTGTATTTCTGTATATGACGAACAAGGAAAATAATAACTCAATACTACTTATAATAGCTTTCAAAACCATAAAACTTTTAGGGATAATTTTAACAAAACAAATACAAGATCTGCATACTAAAAGCAATAAAACATTCTTGAGAAAAATTTCAAAGGCTTAAGTAAATGGAAGGAGAGAGTCCATGATTTTGGTTTGAAACACTCAGTATTATTAAGATGTCACATCTCTTCAAATTGATGTATAGATTCAGTGCAATCTCAGTCAAAATCCCAGAAGCCTTTCTTTTTTTTTGAGAAATTGTTGATTCTAAAATTTGTACAGAAATGCAAAGGATTTAAAATAACTAAATAATTTTGGGAAAGAACCACAAACATGGAAACAAATTATGTGATTTCAAGACTTACAGACCTATACCAATTGGCCTAAAGAAAAATATAGAAATTCATGGAACAGACTAGAGAGTCCAGAAGTGGACCTACAAAAACATAGGGTCAGCTGACTGTTTAGTGACGCCAAGACACTTCAACGAGGAAGGCCTAATTTTTTTTTTACAACACATGGCACTGAGACAACTGAATATCCACAAGGAGTAAAATGAACCTCAAACATTGCATCACACTATACACAAAATTAACTCAAAATGAATAAACTAAGCTATAAAATTTCTAGAGAAAAAATAAGAGGAACACTCGAGCTTTGGGTTAGGTAAAGATTTCTTAGGATACAATAGAAAAAATCGATAAATGAAAACTTGTCAAATTAAAAAAATTACGGTCTTATAAAGACATTATTAAGAAAATGAAAAGGCAGGCCATAGACTACTAAAAACTATCACCAATAAATACATATATCAAACAGAATTTATATCAGAATATATAAAGAATATGTGCAGCGCAATAATATGACAACTCAATTTAAAAAATAGATGAAAAATTTGAAGACATGTCAGATACTTAGACATATGAATTGCCCATACACACAATTTTTAAATGCTCGGTGGTGATGAGAGAAGTGCAAAGGGGACGGTGCAGTACAGTTGGGTGGATTTTACGGAATGATGTTAATAGTGACGGCAGCAAATAGTTAACGAGCACTTACCGGCCACGTGCCAGGAACGGTTCTAAGAACTCACTTAATCCTCATCAAAATCCTGTCCTGTTGTCTCTCCCCACAGATAAACGTTTAGCTGTCTGTAGCCTGTGTGCCTGAGGCTGGCTAGACACCCAGGCACCAGTTTCCACCCTTTAACAGTCACTTTGCATTGCCCAGGCTTTCAATGTGCTGTTCCGCCGAGCTATCGGGCAGGCTGACCAGGCGGAGGACACGCAGGGGCGCGTCTCAGGGCTCATGGAGAGCATAACCCACACCATCTTCCTCTACACCAGCCAGGCGCTGTTTGAGAAAGACAAGCTCATCTTCCTGTCCCAGATGGCTTTTCAGGTGAGCAAATGGGTCACTTGAGGGCATCCCCAGAACCAAAGCCCCACATCTTCGTTTATTATGTACTTTATTTCTGCTGAAGGGGAGCATAGACACCTTTGTTTGGAAAGCTCTTGGTGACACGAGGAGAGTTTAAGTTTCTCAGAGGGGAACCTGGGCTTATGACAACCTGCTGGCCGGTCACGGGGCTTTGGTTTGGGTGGGAGGGCCCTTGAAGCCACGCATGAGCTGTGACCCTGAAAAACAGATTGTGGAGACATTCTCCTCACCTTTTCAGGTTCTGTACAGAACGTCTCAGGTGCTCCCAAGGGGATTCTCTGAGGTCAGAACTGTGAGTCCAGATGTGAGGGGTTCTAGGAGCCCTTTAGAAAAATAACGAATGAGTACAAAGAGCTCCGGGTTTCACACTCCCACCTTCAGTGAGACCTGCTACCCTTTACTCTTTTCGACATGGACTTCTGCAAAAGATTTTGTATAAATAAAGTGACCGTGATAAGAAAAAAACACTGAGGGTCACATTCCTAGATGATACAAGCAGGTTGTCCTTTTATTAGTTCATTTACTGTATAACTTTTTCTTGTCGATCCAAATCTTAATGATGTCTTCTCTATTTGAGTCCTCTAAAAGATCTCACCGAAAGAAGGCATTTTATAAATACCTTCTGTTAATAATGATAAACTATTCATATTTTTAGTATCCATATATTCCTTTTGGTTATATGAAAATATATGAAAAAATAAAAAAAGAATTATACAGATGTAGGCATTTTATAATGCATGTGATAAACAGGAGCAAAGCATTACAAAACAAAATTGTTGTTTTTAATTTTTTCCCGGTAGTTTTAATTTTTTTTTGAGATATAATTGACATATAACATTGTATTACTCCAAGGCAGACAGCATAATGATTCAATATATGTATATATTGGGTCGGACAAAAGTCCGTTAAGGTTTTCTGCAAAATATAAGACTTTTTTTTCATTTTCACCAGTAACTTTATCGATTTGGATATTTTGAGTATGTCGGCTATCTCCTGCTTGGTAAAACATTGATTGTTCTCAATTAATGTCTTGATTTGCTCGCTCTCAACTTCAACTGGCCTGCCGGACTGTGGAGTGTCGTCCAGTGAGAAATCTTCATCACGAAAGTTCGCAAGCCTCTTTCGACATGTTCAGTCAGTCATTGCACCTTCTCCATACACTGCGCAAATCTTTTTTTGCCTTTCAGTTGCAGTCTTACCCTTCTTGAAATAATAAAGCACAACATGCTGAAAATGTTGCCTATTTTCTTCCATCTTCAATATTAAAATGGCTACACAAAAATTCCCCAATTTTGATAAGTTTTTTAAACACACAGTGATATGACAGCAATCTAACAAAATTATTTCGAATGACGTTAAAGACAACTAAGCATTACTAGAGCCATGGTACAGAAAAAAACAAACTTTTTGGCCAACCCAATATTCCAGAATGATTACTATAATAAATGTCCTTAATATTCATCACATCACATAGTTACAATTATTTTGTGATGAGAACTTTTAAGATTTACTCTCTTAGTAACTTTCAAATGTGCACCCCAGTATCGTTAACTGCAGTTGCCATGCTGTACATAACCTCATCAGCGCTACTAACATTGCAACTGGAAGCTTATGCCTTTTGACCACTTTCAACCATTTATGCCCCCCACCCCGCGTCTTGTAACCACCAGTGTGTTCTCTCTGTTTATAAGTTCAGTCTTTTAGATTCCACATATATGAGAGATCATGCAATGTTTGTCTTTTTCCCTGTGACATTTTATTTAACATAATGCCCTTGAGGTCACAAATGGCAGGATTTCCTTTTTATGGCTGAATAATATTCCACTGTATCTGTGTACCACATTTTCTGTATTCCTTCATCCATCGATGGACACTTAAGGTTGCTTCCATGTCTTGGCTTTTGTAAGCAATGCTGCAATGGACATAGGTATGTAGGTAGCTTTTTGAGATAGTGATTTCATTTCCTGTGAGTATATACCCAGAAGTGGAATTGCTGAAGCATATGGTAGTTCTGTTTATTTTCTGAGGAGCCACCATACTCTTTTCCATCGTTGTTGCACCAATTTATATTCCTACCAACAGTGCAAAAGGGTTGTCTGTTCTCCACATCCTCAGCAGCAGTTTTCCTCTCTTGTATTTTTGCCAACAGCCGTCCTAACAGGCGTGAGGTGACACCTCATTGTAGTTTTGACCCATTTTCCCTGATGATTGATATTGAGCAGCTTATTATATACCTGTTGGCCATTTGTATGTCTGCTTTGGAAAAAAATGTCTAGGCAGTTTTTCTGCCATTTTTTAATCAGATTGGTTTTTCGCTGAAATTTTTGTGTTTATACAGATCACTGATGAACAGCAATGGACCAGAAATGATAACACATGACACGCACACACAGGCATGCGTATCTATTTAAAACTTCCCCCTGGAAGCCAAGGATAAATTATAACCTATCTCAAATCCTGACAATCCCTGCTTATCAAAGCTTCATACGTATATGGACAATTTGTTGTTTGTTGAAAGAAATTAAACTTAATTAAGAATTAACTTTCCAATAAAATAAAATACTTTCATGCATGTTAATACCCATATTGCATTTTGAAAATATCTAGAATTTCAAAATAGTCTAAAACTCAAGCATTTTACCTGTTTAACTTTGTAAGTTTTTTATGTAGAAATTAGGAATATTTCATTTGTGCCCTCCAAAATGTTCTATGGACTTCTTATCAATTCTGTAATCAGAATGTCTAAAGTTTGTTCCAGTTCATTATGTGATTCTCATATTTTCCTGGATGTAATTCCTATACCAGGACTGATTTATAGTACTAGCTCTACCTCCTGTTTAGTAACTCAGTCCATTGTCACCTCAGGCTTTCTCCACTTGTAGAACAAATTTTAAGACAAATTTGATCTAATAGCAGAAGACTAAATATGAAAGCATACTTCAAATATGTTGTTAATAGGCATAAAATTGGAATAAATCAGCCTTCATAATTATTTGCTATTAGATTTCTGATTAAAGTTATGAGATCATGGGCATAACTTATCTCTTATTTCAACTACAGAGCAAATATACATCTTCAGGAATTTTCAGAACATTTGGTCATGCCTAGTTAATCATATCTATTAAGTCATGACTGCTTCCTTTGTCATGATTTTGATGTGTAAACCAAATGACTCTTCAATTTTGTGTACTCTCAAGATTTTGTTGAAAAAGAAAGAGATAGACCCTGTTGAATTGGATTTTCTGCTTCGATTCACAACTGAACATACTTACCTGAGTCCTGTCGACTTCCTAACCAATCAGTCATGGAGTGCAATTAAGGTATGTTAGGAACACAGTTTTTTTCAACTTCTAAATCTTATCTCAATCTCAGTTCTCTCAAATGTAGAAAGGTAGTTTTAAAAATTGAAGTGATATATGAGGTCTGTCTAGAAAAAGTCCAGCCATTGTTAACATAACAAGAATGGTTTGTGCAACATCAGTGTAACCTGGCAGCCAAAGAGAGTGGACTGGAATGCACATGTGTGAACCACGTCTACTTCACTGTACTAGTTAGTGGGCGTGGTAGGCGCTGTTGAGTGAGTGAGCATGTGTACTGTGTGGCCATCGCATTGAAAATGACTGAATAGAGCAACAAATCTTCATCCAATTTTGCATTAAGCTTGAACATTCCTCCATGGAAACTATTCGGATAATTCAGAAGGCCATAGCTATGGGCAACTGGTGATCGGCAGTGTCATCACAACACACACTCTCAGGCATCATGTCTCATGCAGAGTTTTTGGCAAAATATCAAATCACCCAGGTGACTTAGCAGCCCCTATAGCCCAGATTCGGTGTCCTGCAACTTCTGGCTTTTCCCAAAACTAAAATTACCTTTGAAGGGGAAGAGATTTTAGACTGTCAATGAGATTAGCAAAATATGATGGGGTAGCTGATGGTGACTGGGAGAGCCGTGTGAGATCCCAAGGTGCCTACTTTGAAAGGGACTGAAGTATCATTGTCCTATGTACAGTGCTTCTCGTATCTTGTATCTTCTTCAATAAATGTGTCTATTTTTCATCTTACATGGATGGATACCTTCTGGGCAGACCTCATACAGCATTTCAGTTGTAGAAATATGCTATATAATGTAGTGTTCTTTAATTGATCTTTATCACTAAATTGACTAAATTTTTTGCTCTTTTTTAAAATTTATTTTTCAATTATAGTTGGCACACAATATTATATTTGTTTCAGGTGTGCAACTAAATTGATTTCTTATTTAAAAATAAAGGAACTTTTGACCTATTTAATGGGCAGAAAAGTTGTTAATGAATATGTATAGTGTTCAAGGCCTTTGAGAAAAGTCAAGGAATATAAATAAATATTTTTTAATTTGTCTGAATCTAGTTTCTTTATTTCATTATTAAGTGTTTATTCTTATGCTCTGGAATTCTTTAAAAATGCTCAGCATATGCTAAGCTTTGCCTCACTCTTTTTTTCTAAGAAGGAACCATTTCCATGCATTGGAAAGAATTATGTCATCCTTTATTTTATAGTACGTTTAGATTTTTATTTTTAAAAAATATAATTTTTAATTAGAATTTATTTAGAATTATAAATTCAATTGTGTATCAGTCAGGACTTCAGCAAAAAACAGATGGTACATTTAAAGAGGGGATTTTTAAAAATTTAACAAGGAGTAGAGAATATTTTCATGGTATGGGAAGAAGAACAAGGGAATCAATGCAAGGATGTATATGGAGAAAGGGAGGAAAAGGAGCAGTTACTCAATGACTGAGAAATAAAGCTTTGGAGAGAACCAGTCTGCAGGCTCTGGCATTCCACAGAGGTACATGCCACACTGTGTCACAACGGGGCAGAGCTGGGGAAGAAATACCCTGACCTCTCTCTTCCCCTGCCCACTAGACTCATTGCCTCCTATTAGACAAACCCAACCGGGCCAGAGAACCAGGGAGCTCAGAACAAGTGATTCTTTGAGATCCCCCTCTTAGCAGGGCAGAAAAGGGCCCAGAGTAATCCAGAGAGGAAATACACATTGTCCAACACAACTTGTTTGTGTAGGGTTTGATGCGTTCATAAGTGTTTCTCTCAAATGCTTGAGATAAACTATTCCTATCCGTTCCCTTGTTCTGTCACAGGCGATAGCCCTTATGGAAGGATTTCGAGGCATGGACCGAGAGGTGGAAGGATCTGCCAAGCAGTGGAGGAAGTGGGTGGAATCCGAGTGTCCAGAAAAAGAAAAGTTACCGCAAGAGTGGAAGAAGAAAAGTTTAATACAGAAGCTGATTATTTTGAGAGCAATGCGCCCTGACAGGATGACATATGCTCTCAGGTGGGATAGTCAGCATCTTTGGAAATGCAAGTTAACCTGGGGGAAACTTTGTCTTGAGGCTAGGAGAATCTACCGGAGGCATTTGTTGTCCCTGTTGATGAGAAGTGGTTCTGCTGAAATGTTGGTAGTGTACTCACTTCTACTGTTAAAATTTGCTGAAGACATTGAGGACATCCTTCCTGAAAAGCTTGATTCCGAAGTCTGAAGGGGACACAGGGAACGGATGGAAATATTGTGGGAAGAGAGACGGGTGCCAGCAGAGTTCAGAGGCCAGGCACATGCATTATCCAAGTGTTAATTTCCATCATCTTTGTCCTGTGGTGGCCTTTTGGCTCTAGAGATTTTACGTGTCAAACCGAAGTGAATTCCTTTCATGGAGATGCTCATAGTCCCACAACTTTGCAACCAGCGCATTTTAAAAGCAGAAAGCCCTTTCTGCATCTCGGTTCAAGTGTCCTTTTTCTCAGCCCTTTTGGCTTCCAAATGCTAATACGCTGCTTAATTCACACAAGTCATGTTCTAATTTGAATTCACCAACTGAAGAGTTCACAACTTCCTTCCCTATCGTGCTCCTCTTTCTTAAGTACTATTCACATGCCTCAGTTTTTTTCTTTTGCTTTGTCTACTTCGGCCAATTTTCCCTTTGCAGCCGACTCTGCTGAACACTACTTTATGAGTTAATTCTGCTTAGTACAACTTACTCTCTGCTAAATCTGGTGCTGCTGAATCCCTGCTTAATTGAGCTTCCCCGTGTTAGAAGCACCCCAAAACATCTTATATTCATGAGAAGCCCAGCAGGCTGGAAAATTGTACTGTGGCAAATCTAATGAACTGTTAATAAGTAATGGGGGGTCTGGCAGGGGATTGGGGGGATACAAAGCCATAGGCAGGCAGCTGACAATACTGGGGGGAGTCTCAGTAGCAACCCCCCAAAAATGGAATGTAGACTTCTAATCTACAGAGCTTTTAAAGCAGAGAGGGATCTCCCCAACACCACTGCGTAAATCTAGTTGGATTCATCTTGTCATTCTGGCAAAAACGTGGTTGATTTCTTCCTGTGCCTGTGGTTTAAGCTGATCCAAGTTGTGACACGCTGCATGGTCAAAAGCAAGCGCTGATCGTGTCTTTTGCGTTGTTGTTTTTATAGGAATTTCGTGGAGGAAAAACTAGGTACAAAGTATGTGGAACGGACCCGACTGGACTTAGTTAAAGCCTTTGAAGAAAGCAGCCCAGCCATGCCCGTGTTCTTCATCCTGTCTCCCGGGGTAGATGCCCTCAAAGACCTCGAGGCCCTTGGTGAGTGGCCAGGAGGTCTGCTGGCCCGCCCTCCTGCCTTCCATCCAAGGCCCGCCCACCTTTCCTTGCAGTTTACAGTTACCTTAGTTTCTTTTATTATTTTTTTTCTTCCATTTGTTGGAGATTGAGTGTATGGAAAATGTGAGACTAATAACACTGTACAGTCTGAAGAAATGTTCAAATGGCACATTCCTCTGGTTGGCATAATGCAAGTTCCTTTTATACTATTTTCCACCTTTTGACTATATGAGGGCCAGAGGGCAATTTTCTCCATGCTCGTGTAATCTTGTGCCCCCTGTGACTAAATAATGGTCATTAGAGCAGGTCTATTTGATTGTGCAAGGCACTGTCGCTTTACGCTTTGGATTACTATTCCCCGCGGCCGGCGCTGAGAACACCAGGTTAATAGAGCTGTGACCCGACTGTGCCCAATTCAAGCACGGCCTCACAAGGTGAGAGGCCCCTGCATTTTCCCAACGAGCCAATCCCTTCAAAAAACGATGTGATATCTACCACATGTTGCTCCTTTTTATGAGGGAAGTGCTTTGCTACTCCTGCAAGAGTTTATAACGCTCAGTAACAATGCTTGCCATCTATCAAAATGTCAAAAGCTTCATTACCACAAAACCGGAGGACTTGATTTTCCACCCGCCTCGCTGATACTTGCAAGGAGGCAGCTGCGGAGAGCCCAAAATGCTGCTTGTTGAAATGACGGACGTAGTTTGCATTGTGCAGGAAACTGACCTAGAAGGTAGCAGCGGTAACCACAGATGGACTTTGGACCACAAAATTAAAGACTCTTGTCACCTCTCCCTGATTCATTCTTTCTCTCACTGTGTTGTATCGTCCCACAGGCCAAAGACTTGGGTTTACCATTGACTCGGGAAAATTCCACAATGTGTCTTTAGGACAAGGTCAGGAGACCGTGGCAGAAATGGCACTGGACAAGGCTTCCAAAGAAGGACATTGGGTCATACTCCAAGTGAGTATTACGTTTTCATGGATGTCACTGAGTAAGAACACAGAGAGCTGCCCAGCCCGTCCTTTCACACAATTCCTGGTGATTTGGAGAGTCCGATGGATTTTGTCAGCGTTAGTGACAGCGCTCAAGGTGATTAGCAGCTCTGCTGAAGAGGATGGTTATCATCTTTTGAGGGATTTTCTAGGCATTGTGTTTTAAAATTAAAAATATTAGAGGGACCCCTGTTGTCCTCCTGACATAGAGATCTGGCACACTCCAGCAGTGCTTGAGGACAAACGTGCTTGCATAGATGCTGACACTGTGGTCATAATTTCTCACATTTGGATCTTGCTTTAAAGGTCATACATTATCTCCTTCAGCTCTGTCTCTAACTAGTTGCGTAACATTCTCTTTGTTTGTGAATTAGGCAGATTGGGAGAGACAAACCTTTTATCCCTTTCCAGGCTTGCGTTGTCCGGGTCCAAGAGTCCGCAACAGTGTCCTCCGTGTGGCTCCCGTGGCTGAGGATTGTAGCATGAGCCCAGCAAGCAATGGCACCCAGCCCAGCTTTAGAGCTGGGAGCTGTGCTGACGGACTCCTTCTGCAGGAGGACATGTCAGCTGCCTCAGCAGGTCGGGGCATGGCCATTGGACTTGCTGTGCCCTGATCCCAAAAGTTCTCATGCATGTGTTAGGCCCTTCACTGGGCAATTGTCAGGATACATCATCTCAAACGATGCAAGGGTAGAGGATGTCATTGCCATTATAAAGATGAGACAAGGGAGCCTCATGGGGTCTGAACAGCCTCAAAGCCACAGAGCTGGAAGGTGGCAGAGCTGACCCTTGAGTCCCGGCTTGTTTGGCAACAAGTGACATTTTTCCACTGGCCCACGTAGCCACCCTCATGTGGAGATATGACATGGCCTCCTTAGTATGTCCAGTATCCAAGGTGGATACATTTTGCATTTCTGCTTGAAATAAAAGGAGCTAAAGACTTCAGGCAGAACTTAGCCTTCTGGGAGAGTGCCACCAGCCGCTCAGATGGGACCTCAGTGAGGTCGCTCGGGGTGCTGTGTACCCACCCGGGGTTCCCAGGGCCAGGCAGCTAACAGTGCGGGGTTTGTTTTTTTCAGAGACAGCAGTTGTTACTCCGACAGTTGTGTAGACGCTGGGATCTTCCCAGAAAAGGAGTTTTTTCAGAGTTCTCAAGCATCCAGCTGTTCAAACTGGCAAGAACCTACGAAGGGTATAGTCATTTTCAAGAGGACGTAGTATTCAAAGTAAATGTTCCTGCTGTTTTTAGATCTATGCAAAGCTACCAGTTGCCTCCAAAAATGCACGTTATAAGTTTCACTATTTTTAAAAAATCTCAGAAGATATTATTTTGTGAAGTATCTGCTTTGGGATAACTATTCTAGACCTTTGATTTTGGTTCTTCGTGATAGGCCAGTAACTTAGAATGTAATTTGCTACCCTTCTCCACACCTAGCATAACTGGAGAGGAGAGGCTATCCCAGACTTTTGGTTGTCCCAGTTCCTGGAAGATTCTTGTACCTCTCTGATTGACAGTTAAAAGAGAAGCAAGACTTTGAAGAAAGAGACCCACAAAATGGGAACTTATTACATTGTTTGTAATTTACATTTACTTAAATGATCAAGTGTAGAGATATGATGTGTATGCCCATATTAATACGTTCTTAGCAAAATTCTACAATGATCAATTGCTATGATCAGATACAGGCCCTTTAGGGATATTCAACTAGCATTTTATCAAAAGCCCACACTCTAGAGAAGACTATTACAAAGGCGCAGGCGGGCAACTATCTTATCACAGATGGTTTGTTAATTAACATAATGGGTTTTAAAAATCATTTCTCATGGGCAAAACATGGGTGGTTTTCAATATATGTGGATTGGCTAAAAATGTTGCACATCCCTTGCTCCCTTGGGCAAATGGGCACAAGAATCTCCCCGGCCCCGAAGCCAGCATCCTCACGGCTGGCTCCCAGGGTGGATGACCCGGTGCCCGTGTTCAGTGGTGGCTCCCTTGGAGCCTCTTCTGGCCCCGGGCTCCAGTGTCCCGGCCTAGAATATGTTTACATTTGTTCCAGGTAAACCTTTCCAGTAAGGGACTGATGTAGTCCATAAGACAGAGAATTAGGACATCCAGGGTGGGCAAACGTAGGTTTACAGTTGTAAGACAGATAATACAATACCGAAGAGTTAATAATACAAGGATTAGCTCTGTGCGTTTCACGGACTCACAAGTGTAAATCTACGTTTGCCCACCCCTGTGTGTGAGCTTGCAAAACAGGTTTTCTTATTGGCTTTGGTTCTGCTTACTTGTATGAGTGGCACAGTTAGGTGTGAGAAGTACTCTCCTAATAATCTAGTAGCAAGCATGTAGCAGAGGAAGCTTAGAGAGAGCCCTCACCTAAGTTTGCTAAGCCCTCATATAAGTTTGCTAGGGTTGCCATACCCAGGTACCACCGATTGGGTGACTTAATCAACAGAAATTTAATTCCTTATAGTTCTGGAGGCAGCAAGTTTGAGATCAAGGTGTCAGCAGGGCTGGTGTATGCTGAGGTCTCTCTCCCTGGTTTGTAGATGGCTGTCTTCTCCCTGTGTCTTCACATTGTCTTCCCTCTGTTTGTGTCCTAATCACCTCTTCTTACAAGGACACCAGCCATATTGGATCAAGGCCGACTCTAATGACTGTATTTAGCCTTGTTGACCTCTTTAAAGACCCTCTTCCAACGGCAGTCACATTCTCAGGCATTGAGGGTTAGGACTTCACTACATGAGTTTGGGGGGACACAATGCTGTCTGTGACACCTACCAGTGTTCAACATTTGCCAAAGGGAAAAATAACCTAATAATATGAACACGTGAGTCAGGGTAGGTCTTTTTACAACAGAACTGTTTCAAAGAAAGACACCTGCGTTGCTGTTCCCATCCCTGTCTGCCTTCGCTCCCTATATTTTGGTAGCTGTTATAACCATAGATGTTTTTCTTTGTTGGAAATGATGACATAGCCCTGGGGGTGAAGTTTCGATCACTGTATCAACTTTTCAAAGCCAGGGATCATGTGAGGCACGGCCTTCTACTTCTCTCCCAGCACCACACTGTACTCTGGGGCTGCTGAGTATTAGAAGAGCAAATTTGTGAATCATAAACTGATAATCAAAGAGTGGTGGTGATGACATTTTTTCTTTCATGATTTCTGACAGCCCTAGGATTTAAGAAAAATAACATGATAGGAATACATAGAACATCTTAACCAAGATAGATCGCTTTCTTTTTCAGCTAGCCTTTCATCCCTCATATCCCTTTGAGTCCATATTCTGACGAGTAGCAGTTTGAGTAGAACTTTCCATCAGAAATAGTGAAATGGGTGATCTGGTACATTTCTGGCCTTTAGTTTTTATACTCAATTAAATTAACCCATATAAGTCTCAGCAACTGAGCTCGAACTGTAACAAAGAAGAGTGTCAGGCAGCTCCGTCTTGGACATGAAGGGTGGGTGTCAGAAGCAGGTAAGTGTGTTGGAAGGAGATTTGGGTTTACAAAGACAACCTGTTGTGAGTTGGAGCGTTTCATGTTTGTTGTTCAATTCTATTTTGTCTTGTTCTCCTAACAAGACAAATAATAAAAGATAATAAAAGAACATTTAAATTATGATTCTCGGGGTTTTCTACACATTGATATATCAGAAAATGCTGTAATCCTATATTTTAAGTAATATACTTGAGTTTCACAGGAATTATAAATCATACTGTCTTTCAGAATGTCCATTTGGTAGGCAAATGGCTGGGAACCTTGGAGAAACTCCTTGAAAGATTCAGCCAAGGAGGCCACAGAGACTACAGGGTTTTCATGAGCGCCGAGACTGCACCTACACCAAGCGAACATATCATCCCTGCAGGACTCCTGGAGAATTCCATTAAGATCACTAATGAGCCCCCCACAGGAATGCTGGCCAATTTACATGCTGCCCTCTACAGCTTTGATCAGGTAGGAAAGTAGAAGGAGCCTGGCGTGACACTCAGGGCAGGGTGTTCTCACAAGACTGCGAAACCATCACCTTCTCAGGTACCTTGTGCAGAGGGGTGAGGTGAAGTCTTGATGTATGTGCATGTGTGTGTACATGAGTACACAAATTGCTTAACTTTTTCTCTCTCTAGTAACTTCTGGGCCAATAGCCAAACCCATGTTATGAAGGAATTGTAATAATTAGCTACCTAAGAATGTAGTTTTGAAGAATATAGTTAATTACTTCAGTAAATAATTGAGTAATTGGTAGCCTATGTGAACACAGTAGACTGTGTAAACAGAAGGCGCTCAGAAAACCTTGTTGAATCAATTATGTATTTGCAGTATGCTTTTTTGTGAACGGTGGTAGACTTATAGTTGTTCTTTATTTCTCCCTCAGTTTACAATTTCTGGCTGCTTATTATCTCAAAGTAAGGACAAAATAGGAGTTTGATATATTGAGACAGGATTTGTCTAACTCCCTAAAACAATTTTCTTTATTCTTGAAAAGTGAGCATTTCATGAAAAAATCTTCTTCAGCTCCGTTGTCCTTCAGCTTTGTTTTTCTTTTTGGTGAGGACCCCTCTGATAATCGGAGAAAACTCTGGACACTCTCCCCAGAGAAACACATGTTTAAAACCGTGGTGTATAAAATTGTAGGGATAAATGGGTTCCCCAAAGCCTGGGAATGTAGTCCTTCTCCAGCTAAACACCACCGGTTCTAGTTTATTCGTGAAAGTGTCAGTTCTTTTCACTGCTATCTGGGAAACCACTTTTCTTAGCTGAAGATCACATTTATTGGAAAGATTCTTAAGAACCCCAAGGGGAATATTATTTGTTATCGAGTGAAAAGGATCCTCTGAAATATTAAGATCAGATTTAATCATAAGTAGCAAAATCAAAGGTAATCAAAGTGATTCACTAAGTGAATTTCCCATCAAACCTATTGTAGCCAAAACCAAACACACAAATAGAAACTTTTAAGAAAATATAAAATTTTTAAGAGTCTTTTATGAATGCTGACATGCCATTACATTAAAAAATAAGATGTGGTTTATATTCAGATTATGAAATTCATGGGAATTAGCCTGTGCTCCCTAGCTACCTGTGAATAGCACCCTTTTATCAGTTAGAATGATGGTTGGCTGCTTATGTAAGAAGTGTAAAAAAAGCAGTAGCTCAAACAAGGTTAAAAAGTATTTCTGTCATATGGAATTTCTGGAAGTATATCATTTAGAGCTCATACGTGTCACCACAAAGTTGTCAACAACCCAGTTTCCTCTCCATTTTACTATTCCATCATTTCTAGGGCGGGCTTGCCATGGTCTCAGGTGGGAGAGTTGCAGCCCCCAAATCCATGTTCCCAACAACAGGATGAAAGAAGGAACAATGGTGACAAAGGGGGCCCAGCCAGAGTGGCTCAATTGGTTGGGCATTGTCCCACAAACCAAAAGGTCGGGGTTCAATTCCCAGTCGGGGCACATGCCTGGGTTGCAGCATTGGTCCTGGGGGCACATGCAGTTGGTCAATGCTTCCCACCCTCTCTTCCTCTCTCCCTTCCCCTCTCTTTAAAATCAAAAATAAAATATTTTTTTAAAAGATGACAAAGGGAACATGTTTACTTTCTTTTAAAGATGCCTCCTACAAGTTAATGCACAATCCTTCTTTTATCTCATTGTTCAAACTTCGCATTAACCTAGCTGCAAGAGAGCCTAGGAAAAGTACATTTATCTTGGGCAGCCATATGCTCTGCTAAAAGTCAGTGAGTAGACATTTTAGGGCAGGCAATTATCGGTCTGTATGACAGACCACTTCCTTTCCCAGATCTCCTTGAATCATCCTGGGCGTTCTGTGCTGCTACTGTGGCCCTGGGCTGCAAGATACTCGTTTGGTACTCATTTGGGTTAGGTGAATGATCCCATTCACTCCTGTTGACTGGGTACCCTTCTCAAATGAGAAAAGCTCCCAAAGGATCTAGGCAACTTAACTGCTCTGTTTGGGTGTTTTTGTTTTGGCATTCTTTAATTTTCAAATCTGATTAAATCTGTATTTTTAATATTTCCCCAAATCAGAATTTATCTCCAAACTTTGACACATCTTCTATTGAACAAAGTTCATTTATTATTAGTTCTTCATTACCCTCAGCACTGCAGAATGTTTATGTAAATACGATCATTTAGGTGGCCGGGATGTGAAGAACCATGTTTTTGTAGGATGTTGTCTCCATGCCTCTTTCGTTAGCATCTGGAGGAGTACTGTTTGGGCTCTTTTCATGTCCAGGGAGCCAGGTTTTGAAAGTAAGAATGTGTAGTTCTGTTTCTGTAAGATTTGCAGTGAAAACAAATAGCCACGTATGTAACAATGGCATCTGTGTGTATACAACACTTTTAGGTGCCGATGCCTGTTCTCTGTTTCCAAGGCTCTTTGTATATACTTCCTGATGTTTATTTGCTCCTGACTTGGTTTATAAACTGACCTGAAATGTGGAATGTCAGGGTAGATTCATACTTTTTCTTAGGAATGCCTGATTCTTACAGTCTTCCAATGGCATCATGAAATGGATATTTACTTGTGATTTTTTTTTTTTTTTTAGCAGTGAGGATAAAATGGAGTCAGTTGTATGAAATATAGGTGGAATTAATATACTTAGTTACATGGTTTCTCTTTCCTGCCTTCACAAACTTGCCTTTTATTTGATGTTTAGTTGTAGAAAAGTCATTTTTAAGGATTGTATATGTCCAAACCCCATAAGTTACCTGGAAATTGCTTAGTGACTTAGTTGGGTCTACACTGTATGTGGCCTGGCCAAACCTAGAACTGTACTTGTTGGTGGCCCTGGATTCTGATGAAAGTGATACAGAAAGAAACTAAAAAGCTCTTCTAGTCCTGGACCAGAGAACAATTCTGGTCTTGGTTTCAACTTTTACCAGAAGTCTCCTGGGAGACTGGCTCTGAATTCCCACCCCAAAGACGCTAAACAGCTCTGAAGATGGCCCCTGTTGTCGGACCCACTTTCAATGCTGACTGGCCGCACTCCGGCCATGTTAGAGGGCGGGGCAGGGGGGGCAGAGTCGGCCTCTCTGCCGCCGCTGCCCAGCCTCAACCGAAGGCTTTTGGCTTTTCCTGTTTGCCTCACAGGGCTGCCACATCTGAAGACGGTAGAGTCTTGCCTTTCAGCCATAGATCAGATGACGGTTCTTTCCACCTTTGAATTTTGTGGCTGTTGGGGCCATAACCATATCAGTACAGCATACCAGGGCTCTCCTTTCCTTCTGAACTTTCAAAACGATTTTACAGATCTAGTCTAGAGGGCAACTATATTTATTTAATATTCCGTATGCCATTCTATCATTCCAATAATGAATTCTGCCTCTAGTTCATTGGAAGGAAACCATTGGTTGTGGTGGTTGTATGAGCTAAGGGTCAGCACAGAATGACGGTGATTCAATCCAGGTAATTTCTCAGCTATAATTGGCAGCCCTGTCCCGTGAGATCAGCCACACGCCTGGGCGGACGGCGCCTCTGCTATACCTAACCATGGCTTCTGTGATTGTCCAATCATCGCCATTTTTAGCCCACAGAAAAAGGGAAAGACTGACAACCAAGGCAAAACAATTTCCTTTTACATAAATGACTAAGACGCATCATTTCTGCTCAAATTCTGTTGGCAAAAACTTGGTTTTATTGCACATCTGGCTTCAAAGGCAGCTGGGAAATAGTTTTTGATGGGTGGCCATATGCCCACAGAATCTGTATTACTGTGAAACCAGGGGCAAATAGTATTTGGGGGTTAAATAATATTTGGCTCCAGTAACGAAACTAAGATGATGGCCTTTTGTTATCAAGCTTTTGCAAGGACAGTTTTGCAGGGGGAAATGATAGCAAACAGTATACTAGTGGTCAAAATGGCTTGTCTCATTTTCTAGTGAACTTAGAAGCATTCACAAGAATAAAGCAAAATAAAAGTTTTCCTCTTAAATCGACAGACCAGCAAGTGCCAAATAGTCTTCCGTAGTGCTCTCGCAGGATAGGTGGCCCTGCCGAAAACTGAATGTTAGCTCTATCCTGAGTCTCCCTCACAGCCCTTTACAGGATTATTGAAACCTCAGACCCTTGCCGTAGGAAACCATACAGACGGATAATGAAACATTTTTCTTTCCTCCCAGGATATACTTGAAGTGTGCTCCAAGGAGCAGGAATTTAAAAGCATCCTCTTCACTCTGTGCTATTTCCACGCCTGTGTGGCTGGGAGGCTGAGGTTTGGCCCCCAGGGCTGGAGCCACAGCTATCCCTTCAGTCCCAGAGACCTCACCATTTGTGCCGACGTCCTCTATAACTACTTAGAGGCAAACCCTAATGTAAGTGCCAGCGGTCAGAAAACCTCTTCCGGGGAGTGGGCTGAATCTGTCAGTCTTTGGGCACTATCAAAATGGACCATCATTTCTCTTCGGAAGCTATTATTGAAATGGCTGACGCTCTATCTGCAGCTTCTGCCAAGTGTGAAAATAAACCGGATCAAAGGTTTCCTCGCAGTGGATGCTCGAACTTCGTAAGATAGGTCAAACCAGTTCTATATCAGCAGCTTCATGCAAAAAAAAATGTCCTTCATTATGTTAACAAAAACAGTGGTTTACATGTGCATAGATGCCAGATTCATTAGGCAGGTAATGAAGCATTTGCACAAATGTAATTACATACAGCAATTCTGACAGTTCATAACACTGCATTAATAATCACTACAATTAGTTCTGATGATGGAAGCAATTTACAGCACGTCACAAGGATAAATAATGGTGCATTTCCTGCATATGTCATTATTATGTATTAAGGATGCCACCTTGTTGTGACTTTCTCAGTAATGTTCCCCTTGATTTGAAGGTAAGGGTAGATGAATGATTTTATTTCGTAGCTAAAATGTGCTTTACAGATGGGAACAGCAATGCTTCACCAAGAACATTTGTGTAAACCCTTATAAAGTCAACGACCGGATTTCAAAAAGGGACCATTTGTAAGAGTTTTCTGGCTTGGCCCTCATAAGGGGGACTTTTTGCGTTAAGTTCAATTCGACTTCTATTTGTCGAAACCAACCAGGGGTTGTGCTCTAGGCCACACTTTCTATAGAGTCTTTAAAACAACTCATCCATTTTTCTGTGTATAAGGGACTGTTTATGTTCTTTTGGTAACCATGGTTACGATTTTTGTTATCAAAGTTTTCTCAAGCTTCAAAGGTGACTTGACTGCCATCAGAATGTACTCATTTATACTTGGTACAAGACATGGGGGCATTCTCCCAAGAAACACATTTCGAATAAGAGATGCCTTAATGTGGTCTGTGATGATCAGTGTTCGATATCCATCATTTTTTAAAGCTATAAAATTAAAAAGTAAGTCCGCATGTATACCTTGAGCATATTTTGACCCTTCTAAAAATAATATTTTTCTGTTGATCTTAGCATGTTTTGTTTTAAATGTTGCACATACAATTGATTATTATAATAGTTCTCAGCAGAAAACAAAATGGACCACTTAACGCTTTTATTTAAGTCCTTCATAACTGACCTGTGAGGTTGACCAGCAGTTTGGTTCTATGTCAGCTGACACTTGAACACAAATGAGATGGCAAAGAAGGGGAGAAAGAGAGGAGTTGACATGTGCGTTTCTCTCCAGCTTTCACACCCTGGGACTTGGCCACGCCAGGTGGCTGTTTGGATCATGGCCGCTCCCCGGCGCCACCCCTCCCCCGTGTTGTTCCAGATCAGCACAGCCTTAGGTGTTCAACACCCTCACTTGCCTCTCAGGCATCCTGACCCGACTCATTGGCTACACATCACCAAGCAAGTGACGAGGACTGGTAAACTAAGTTAATACATGCACACAGTTTGGACGTGTGTGCCCTTTTCAAGACAGTGTCTATAAAAAAACAGATAAGGATTTGGAGAGAGAGAATCAGTTATTAAAAAGAACAGACCCCCACTGATTAAAATCTTGAGAGAGATGCATATCGGATGGGAAGCTGTATGGCAGCCATAAACTAAATATAATCAGAATAAGAAATAAAATTAAGAAGTCTTTGTTTATATCCGTCTCAGCTGTGCAGGAGGGCTGTCCGTGGGGGTGGTTGAGAGCAAGAGCACGGGTGCAGCCTGGTCTCTTCTCTTTTATTTTTCATTCACATCAAACCAGCTTAAAAGAAGGACGTATTCGAGGTTCATTTATTCAAATTCACATAAACTTGGAGCAAGTACGTTGGACTAGTTGAAGCAATTTTACTTGTTCTGTCACATCATGCAACAAAAGAAGGCTATAATTAAGTTTTTACTTGAACTGTTGGGAGGCGGTATATTGCCCCCAAGGGTATAAAGGTTCCTGTCTGGAAAGGCTTCATCACAAACTGGCATGTTTTGCAAACCCAGAGGAAGCTAAAGGGTAGCAAAGAGAGACTTCAAACCCTGCTACGCCAAATAAAGAGGAAATGGAGTGATTTCTTGAATGAAACATGGTTCAGGCATTAGTTACAACTCTTAAGCTCTTGGGTAGGTCAGTCTGGCCATAAAACAAGCCCTCAAATCACTCTGTGGCAAGCATATTTGTTTGTGTGAACTTTTGGAAGTTGAAGGACTTCAAAGTACACCCCAAATTCGAACTGTATTTTCTTTTCTTGAATCAGACCATAAAAACATGTCATACCTCCAAGGCCCTGGGAATCAATTCCCTCTCTTGATTTTTGGCTGAGATTTTGAATATGTAAGGTTTCCCTGCATAACATGTTCTAGGACTAAGTCAGTTTGCTTTGAAATCTGCATAAAAAGTTCAGTGTTAGTGAATTTTCACTGACTCTATTAACACAGTAAAAATGACTCTCTCAAAGCCTATGCAGAATCCAACACAATTTCTGAACTTATTTTACAAGGCTAGTGCCCCGAGCCCTGAGCTGTGGGTCCTGCACCTCTTTTAAATACCCTGTTGGTGGGGTTTAGGGGCATCAGGGTAGAGGGCTTGTGGAGAGCATGTGCCTCCCGCCCGGCAAGCGCTCTGAGGCCGAGCCCTGGGCCTGGAAGTGAACACTTGCGTGGTTTCTCCCCAGGTCCCATGGGAAGACCTCCGGTACCTTTGTGGTGAGATCATGTATGGGGGCCACATCACAGATGACTGGGATCGCAGACTGTGTCGGGTGTATTTAGAAGAATTCATGAATCCATCTCTGGTAAGACATTTAAAAATTCACTGGGGAGAAAATTCTGGTAAGAATTTTTTAAATTTCATTATAGTAATAGTTCTTTTTTTAAAAAAAGATTTTATTTATTTATTTTTAGAGAGAGAGGAAGGGAGGGAGAGAGGGAGAGAAACATCAATGTCTGGTTGTCTCTCCCACACCCCTCACAGGGGACCTGGCCCACAACCCAGGCATGCACCCTGACCGGGAATTGAACCTGTGACACTTTGGTTCACAGGCCAGCACTCAATCCACTTAACCACACCAGCCAGGGCTATATTAATAATTCTTAAATGTTATTGAGCATTCTTGGCTTTTTGTGAGTACATTCTGGCCCACCTTCAAGGGTGTTGGAAATTTGTTTGAAATGCAGTCTTGGGCCACATCCCAGACATATAGGACCAGAATCTGCATTTAGACAAAGCCTGCCCAGGTGATTTCTGCCCAGGTGCACATGGGAGTGTGCCCAGGTGAAGCCCTCTCACATACACTGACTCACTGGTCTTCGGGATAAGCGTGTGAGGCATGCAGGACTGACCCTGTTACCCCATCGATGTGAGAGAGAAACATCAATCAGTTGCCTGCCAACCGAGGATCAAACCCTCAGCTTAGGTATGTGCTCTGACTGGGAATGGAAACTACAACCTTTTTTGTGCATGTGGGGACGATGCTCCAACCAACTTAATCACCCAGCCAGGGCACTGTTACCCCATTGTACAGACAGGAAGACTAAGGCACAGTGATTTACCCCAGGTCACTCAGTTATCACGGGCAACAGCTCTAGCCAGGAGACAGGTGTGTTGATTTCAATTTGAGGACTCTGAAATTACTAAAACCTATAGTTATTCCCTGTCACAGGAGCCGTGGAGTCTTCTAAATTTTAATCACTAACTTCTAACTAAATATGTGCTCAAGAAAAATGTGGTGATTTAAGAACCCAGTTCTTCCTTCTGTGAGGAAGGGGAGGAGCAGCCCTGGACCGGACCTGAAGGAGATGAGGCCCCCTCGGCCCATTGCTCATCTTCCCAACCCTATTCCGTGTAGACCGAGCGCCCATGTGGCTCCTGACCCAGGGCCGTGATTTCTGGCAAAAGGACGCCATCCTCGTTTTCCACATTGAAGTAGCCAAGTGGTGGCCACACTTTTCTCATGCCCTCTCTCTCAAAAGATTTCCTGGTTCGTGGCCATGGCATGGTTATTTCTCGGAAACCCAGGGCAGCCTACACCATGTCATCTCTGCTCCCAGGTGGACAACCTCCTGTTTATAATTTCTCTGAGGACATCATCTCATAAAACATTACATAGTTTTGATCACCTTCCTCGAGTCCACTTTGAGAAGGATCGTAATCATGTATTAGAAAACAGTGTAGTGCAGTCTAATATAGAAAATTCGGGACAGTTTTTTTGTTTTGTTTTGTTTTTACTACTTTTAATAATGTTAATCAATGCAGGCGGCGGGGAGATACTTTCCTGCCATGTGACCATTACTTAAATGTTTCTTTTGATCGTGAGTCTCCTGGTCTTTCCTGAGTTCTAAATGAGCAGAATTTCATAGTTCGGAAAGACACTTTCCATTGAACACAATTGGAAGTCACTCCTCAGAAGAGGTCTGGGAGCATGTTACCATGGAGACGGGGGAAGCTAAACAGTGGTGGTTCCTGACCTTTAAAGAGGCTGATTTCTCCGAATGATGGTGGAGGTCAGGGGCAGAGTGAGAAGCTAGTATGAGCCTCATTCTACTGACAAAGAGATTGACACTCAGATAAACTGTCACTTTCAAGGCTACCAAACTATTCAGGGATGGGAACTGAGCCAGGTCTGCCTGGCTATAAACCTTAAGCCTTTTCCTTTGTGTTTGCTGTATTCCTTTGCTTTGCTCATTGCCTAACACACAAAAGGCACTCCTCACGTGTTTGTGAAGACTGCCTCGTCATCTTTCCAGAAAGCACGGACCATTTATAGCCTCACCAGCATTGTATGAGTACACATTCAAACGTCCAGCTCCCACCGCATCTTAGCATTTTAAAGTGGTTCCACTTTGGGGCTAGTTTCTTTGCTTGAAACCATTTTTAACTTTTCGTTTTTATTGAAGGACAAACTTAACTGTGGCTCTTAAAATGTTTTTCAACTATTTAGTGAACACTAACAGGGAAGACCCAAGTCCTTGTTTGTAGGAAATGAAGTTTGCTTTAAAATGTTTATTCCAACTTGTGGTTTTATTATTCATATTTTATGCCCATATTTTTATTTTGGCTAATGTGTCTATCATAAACTAACAACATGAGTCTAAATATCCTTTACAGTTTTGTTTTGGTCACCCTGAGTCAGGTGAATTTGAAATTTTGATTATTCTGATATTTAAATGTAAAAGACTAGAAAATGTGATTAAAACAAACCATAGTAATTGTTGGTGAAGACAGTCCAGGCTGCTCTGCCATTGGGTCAAGATTTCTGTTTCTAGCACTGTGAACAGCGAAACTTGAAAATCCTCCCAGGGCAAAAGCAAAATAGAAGTGCTGACTCAAATATTTAAAACGCCTTTTGGAATTCACAGACAGCAACTGCACATCATCTCTAAGGACACAGGCGGTCTGGTAAATCTGGGACCGCAGGTTTGAGAAGGAAGGAACAAACTCATTACTCACGGATGACACGATTGCATAGAAAATCACTTATTTTGTCCCTCACTACTGAGTTCCTTAAGGCATAGGCTGTATGGATCTTTTAAACTTCCAAGCCTTGTTTGGGTTATACTCGGTGGCCAGTGCATATTATTGAATAAGAATTTGTGTGATCAGTACACATTATTAAGAATTTGTGAATATCCATTTTGTCTTCGGGTTATAGTGAGGAGACAAGATGGCATAACATATACCATTACAATTTCGGAAAATGATTTAGAAAATCTAGGCATAAAATAGCTACGTTTTTCAGGCTATAGCTTTTTTTTTTTTTAAGTAGCATCCCCTTGTACATTTAAAAGTGCATACAGACAGAATTTATAGCAAGAGAGACTAGGAAAATGAACACAGAGGTGTAACGGCCCCTGGGAACTAAAAGAACAGTCAGAAAGAAAAAGAAAGACCTGAGATTGTACTAGAAAATTGTAAGTGCTTGATGGATTCTCTGTGTCTGGCTGGTCAGAGACTCAGGCCCAGAAATCTTTTGTTACATTTTGAAGAGCTTCCTTCGCACACGGCCTGGGTTAAGAACATTCCTCTGCATGAAACGCCTACCCTCCAGCCCCGCTGTCGTGAAGGGGACAGGCACTGTAACTAACGCCTTCCTGCTCCGGCCTGTCATTCATTAGGCAGTCCCGCACTGAGCACCGGTGTGTGCCAGCAGCGGTCCCAGGGTCTATGGCTCTTCAGTGGGGCTACGCAGACTTTGCTGTGTAGCTCAAAGTCATGGGGAGGTAGCAGTGATTTGACTCTTAGTATGTGCTGCTCTATAAAATATTACTTATACACACATTTTTCAATATATGCACAGATAACTATGCATATTTATAAAATTTATACGTGACATGATTTGAGGCAGTGCCATGGAAAGTATGTACCCTGGGAGAGCACAGGCTCTGGCGCCACACTGGAGAGCATTTGGAATTCAGATTGTAATCAAGTATCTGCCTGGGCAAGTTAACACTGTCTCAACTGCTCTCTGCAAAATGGGGATGTTTGGGAGACTCGGGGGCTTCAAGCCTGTGACAAGGTGACCAATAAGCAGGGTGTGGTTCAGCACCTGTTCGCTCCCCACGTGCGCATGTACCACATCGCCCCACGCAAACTGCGGACCGAGTCTTCTTAGTGGCAGGCCTCAGGTGTGCTCCTGAGACCCTTCTTAGGGGTCAGCCATACTCAGGGCAGAGTGATTGATTACGAAAGGGTCGCGGAAGATTTGAGGGAGCTAGCTACCTGCCAGGACTGCTGAAAGGGTTCTCCGAGAGTTCAGGAAGCAAAGATGGAGGCCCCTTTAGTTCGGAATAACCGATTTTTCCTTTGTGGTTGAAGGTTGAAGATGAACTTATGCTGGCACCAGGCTTTGCAGCCCCACCAAATCTGGATTATTCGGGCTACCACCAGTACGTAGAGGAGATGCTCCCTCCAGAAAGCCCAGCGTTGTACGGCCTGCACCCAAACGCAGAGATAGAATTCCTGACAGTGATGTCTGACACCCTCTTCAGAACTTTGCTGGAGATGCAGCCCAGCAATGCGCTGGTCAGCGAGGAGCTGGGCCAGTCCCCCGAAGACAAGGTACAGAGCCTTGCTTTTCTCCACTCTTGAGGTATAACGTATATACAGTGAAATGTACTAACCTTAAGTGTACAGCTCAGTGGACTTTTACCATTGTGCACACCCATATACCCACCCAGGTCAAACTACAGAACATTTCCAGTACTCCAGAAGGATACTCATGCCCCTTACCGGTCAATACACCCTTCCCCTTCCAGCCCACAGGTAACCTTACTGTCCTTACTCCGTCTCCATAGATCGGTTTTGCCTGTGTTTGAACGTCAGCTACTGCAGCCGTGCAGTACCTACTCCTTAACGTCTGGCCGCTGCCATTCCACGTTATGTTTGCAGGATTCCTCCCCGTTGTGCACACAGCACACAGTTCATTTTGTTCCGTACTCCGTATGTGAGTATCCGCTTCCTTAAGCTGTGGAGGTTGGAAGTTTGGGCCATTTCTAGTTTTTCCACTATTATGTACATTACAGCCATGACCGTTCTTGGATAGTCTTTGTCAGTAGACAAAGGTGACTCCCAAATGTATCCACTCATAATACTCATACTCAGAAATGGAATTGCTGGACCAAAGGATATAATGTTAACACACTAACCATCAGATCTAATTATAGTAAGGTCCCAGGGACTTCCAATATTATGTCTTGAAATTTTTCAATTATTTCTTGAAATGAGGCCATTTGTTGAGAAACTCATTTGTAATTTACTTATTGATTGATTGATTTTCATAGAGAGAGGGAAGGGAGAGAAACATCAATTTGTTTTTCCACTTATCTGTGCATTCATTGGTTTCTTCTTTTATGTGCCCTGACTGGGGATTGAACCCATAGCATTAGTGTATCAGGACAATTTCTAACCAGCTGAGCTACCCAGCCAGAACCAAAACCTGTTTGTAATTGAAAAACTGTAGAATTTGTTGTAAGGTGTTATATCCTATATACTAACATCTTCCCTGTATGAATGTTAGACTTTTTTTTTAAAGGAGATTTACAAGGTAAAAATTCATCCATTTGAGAAAAGCTATCGTCGTGAATAGAAGCAGACAGGTGGACGAGGTTTTCATCTAGCTTTTGGATTTCAGTCCTTCCAACAAGGAAGCTGATCATTAAACCAGAAAATGCAAAGCAAATGAGGTAAAGATGCCTCAACGCCCCAGGCAGGCGAACAGGCTATAGCAACAACCATCTACCGGGTGCTTTTGCGAGGCTCCGAGGAAAGCGCCCTGAATAGTATCAGGTCCCTGTTTTGGAGAAAAGCTTAAGTGACATCCCCAAGCCAGACAGCTGGAGAGGGCCTGTGACGGAAGCCAGATTCTAGCTGATTGCAAAAGCCACTCCTTTCCCTGACTTCTCTCCTACACTGTTTCATACTCTCTATCGCTGTTGTAATTAAGTTTAAGGTTTCAGAACCTGACACTTTACCTGCCAGGGTATTAAAGCCACTTGCAAACATGGTATCAGAACCACAGGCAGTGATCTGAGAAATCAAGGAAAGCGGGAAAGAGGTCTGAGGCTGAAGACAGGCAGTGCTACTCAGTCTTGGGTATTTGTTGGTTTTCCACAGTTCAGTGAAACTGCTTAGCTAGAACAAATACTCACACTGGAGAGCTATGTACACATTCACGTCTCCAATGTATACATCTTTTATTTCTTCAGGGCAGCAGTTATATAAGATAGAACCTTCCTTGTTGAAAATGCTAACCAAATTGCTCCCAAAATTTTAGGGGGTGTCAGAGGGTGGCATCGCAGAGTCATCAGAATTAGCCCAAGCTTAAAGGACATCTTTGGTTCGTGTGACTTTTCACATGACTAAGTTAACGTGTTACAAAACATAACGTACCTAAATGTTGGGGTTCTACTTCTTCTGACTGTATTTTTCCATACAAATGAAATATAGTTGATGACAGTTCTTGTATTCCCTAAATGTTAACAGTAAATGAACTGCAAACAAATCATAGCTCGTCCCTGACGGGACCTAAGGGGGAAGGCTGCTTAGATGCAGAAGGTGGCTAAGGTAGCTGGCAGCGCCCCTCAGCCTCCTCTTGGGGGGCAGGGGTTTGCCTTTATATGCATCAGCCAGTCTCTGGATGTTGTATGATATATCCTGGGACTTTAAAAAAGTAGAAAATGCAGTCACCGTGACCAAAAATGAAATAGAAAGAAGGTAAATCTTTGTGTATTCGTGATTTAAGGTTAAGAACGTCTTGGATGACATTTTGGAGAAGCTCCCAGAAGAGTTCAACATGGCAGATATCATGCAAAAAACCTCAAATAGAAGCCCCTATATTCTTGTTTGCTTCCAAGAATGTGAGAGGATGAATATTCTCCTTCGGGAAATCCGTGCATCACTTCAACAGTTAGACCTCGGTTTGAAGGTAAGTTGAAGAGGGGCTAGAGGAAGCTTCCCCACATCAGAAGATAGTCATTAGGTGGCCTTTTTTCTCCGTGCAAGGGGGAGCTGATGTTATCTCCTGCTATGGAAGCCCAGCAGTCCGCGTTGAGTTATGACACGATACCAGACACTTGGAGCAAACTGGCTTATCCATCTACCTACGGCCTGGCCAAGTGGTAAGCTGCCGCATCCTGGCTCACTCTGCCTCGGTGCTGGTTCATTTTTCAGAGTTATTCAGCCCATAAGGGTTATAAAGGTTGTGCTTTGTGACCGTACTCATTAAGAGCGCAAACTACCACCACTTTCATTTCAGTTTCCTTAGTTGTTTTGCTTCAAAAGCAAAAATCAATTAAAGGTCAGGGTCAGAGCAAGATTCCATTTCTGCCTCTTACTTATTAGCTGTTCGATCTCGGACAAAGTACCTGACCTAATTTCACATTTCATCATCTGAAAAATGTAGGTACTACAATTCCCTCATTGAGTTGTTATTGCCATGGGAGGCAACTTGAATTTGCTCTTATATCGTCATAGACCCTCATTTTTTTCCTTTTTCTTTTTGTTTAAACAAAACAGAATTTATCGGCTTATATGCCTGAAAACCCAAAGGTAGTCCCAGCCTCAGACTTCCCTCGATCCAGGGGCTTAGGTTTTCAGCACCTGGTCCCTCTCCGTCTCCCCGCGCTATTGCTCTCCACGTTGCTTTTTTTCTTCCAAATTTGCAGTTACGGTTGACATTCAGTATTGTATTAGTGTCAGGTGCACAGCATGGTAGTTAGACATTGTTGCTTTTTGTGTCTCATTCTGGGCTCCCTTGCTCCGGCCCCTCTTCTTTTTGCTAAAGGATGAGCTATAAAGGCTCTTGCTGTATGTGGCCAGGAGTAAACGGCGTTGTGCCTGAATTCTCTTCACTCTTGCTCCTGATGGATAGTTTACCTCTGGTAGAATTCTAGGACATGACTATTTCCTCTTAGGATTTGAGTGTCATTGTAATGCCGGCGTCCTCTGGCATTTATTATAGCTCACGGCTCGGTTCTTAAGTACACTTGTCAATTCTTCACAACTCATCTGTTCTCTCTAGGAAGTTAAGGTTTTTCTCTTTACACTTGATGTCCTACACTTTCACTGCTTAAGTTGTGAACTTTTAAAAATGTATCCTATTTGGTACTGTGTGATGTTATAAATTTGAGTCCACCTTTAACTTCCACTCCAAGAAATTCTTAGCCCTTATGTCTCTAAAAATTGCCTTTCCCATTCTCTTCCTTGTATTTACTTACCTGAACACTCATATTTTCCATCTGTCTGATGTTTTCTGGCTGATTTTGTCTGTTCTGGGTGATCTTCATTATAAGTTTAGTTGTCTCCAATCTACTCTTCTCGTTTTTAAAATTTCATTGTCCCAAATCAATTCTCAGTTCCAAGTTGTTTATATTTGGGGGTGAAGAGGAAGGTACCTGACCTAGCTTCCTATTTTTATGACTCTTATTCTTTTCCTTTCTCAGGAGTTAAAACATACTTCTTCAGAGTCTTTTTCTCAGGAGCCCCTTGTCTTTATTTCCTGAGTTATCAACTTTCCCATTTGTTGGATGTGCTGGCGATTTTTCATGCCATATAATCAGTTCTTTATACTCGTATGACAGTGAAAACACAAACAAAAAAACCCAAAAAACAAAAAACCACCCATCCGTTGCTGGAGGGTTTTGTAGGAATTGCTCTATTCTCTCATCAAATGCCGCTGTGGAGGCACCTGAAGCTGACATTTTTTCTCCCCTTTTATAAAAGGCTTCACGTTTTTCCCTCACTAGGGGATTCTCTATCCTCACAGTTTCTATTAAGATATATCATAGTATTGAATATTCTGTTGCCAAATTTTCTTGACACGCACTATGTCCTTGATTATAGAGATTTAAATTTGTAATCTAGGAACTCAAATTTTCTAGAATTCTATTAGTAAATATATAGAATTCAACTTTCACCTTATTTTCACTTTATTTTTTGCTGTTTAAAATTATTCTGCCTAATGCTGTTTTGCTTTTTGCTTCTGTTTCTGCCAGTGTTTTTTCCACTTCTGAGATCTTCCAACTTAATTTCCTTTTTCTTAACACGTTCACTTGATTATTTAAAACCTCGTTTGGCTGTCATATTGATCCTTGGTGGCATCTTTCTGAGACACTCTTTTCCCATCCTTGCGTTCCTTTTTCTGTTCCCTATCTTCAGTATGTTTACCCTAAACCTGTGATTTGTAACATGAGGCAGGGCACAGTGCTGTGCTCCACGCTGGCAGGAATTTCCCTCCTGGTGGCCCAAGTTTGAATGGGAATGTTCCGAGCCCTTCCTCCTCCACCACCCTGTCTCAGGACGCCCTTCCTGCAGGGCTGGTGAGTGGGGATGAGCCCTCTTCCGCCTCTGCTTCCTTTGCAGCTCTCTCCCAGACCAGGTCCCAGAAAACCTCAGGGCCAGGCCACGTGGCCCTCACGCTGGAGAACTGTTTTGCTGGCTTTTTTGCTGGGCTGTCCTCTCTGTGCTCCATGTCTCCAGTTTTTAACATTCCTTAAACTTACATTTCAAGGTTTCGTGGGTCTCCTAATGTTATCGAAGTTTATTTTTCCTTAGCCTCTGTCAGCCAGCTTCCTCGTATGTAAATTAGACACTTCCTACCTGTGCAGCTAAGATGTGAGGGCCTGTGTAAAAACGGCAGTTTCTCCAACCATAAGCATACAATGGATAAAATAACCTGATAATTACTAATATAATCTTTCCTGCATTCAGGTAATTATTGCATGTGGGGAGGCTACTGTCACGTGCTCTACGGCCTCTGCCTTTCCCAGCAACTCTGGTCCAGTTAAGAATCACAGCAGCCTTTCCCTTCTGTCCCCAGACATGTGGGTGGCCTTGCCTAGGTTCCCGCACGCCCTGTACATGCGTACCTCCATCTTCCCTTTGGGCACCTGTGTATAGTCATCACAAAGCACTAGAAGGATCTAAATAGTTGAATAATGGAGACAAACTTCCCATGTTCCCCAGTGGTTCTTGTCTTTGAGGGCTGTAAGATATAAAATCCCCACCAGAAAAAATCTAGCACTTTAAAGGGACATTGTGCAAATCACTAGGTGATAATTTTACCGGTTATCAGCAGTATACCATTCTACCACTGCCATTCCCCAGAGTCTACTTTATCGTATTTGGAAACCCGTATTACTAAAAAGCAGGCTTACTTCTTCCTACCTTCTGTTAACCAGGTTTAATGACCTCCTCTTGCGATGTCGAGAACTGGACACTTGGACACAGGACCTCGCCCTTCCAGCTGTGGTGTGGCTTTCTGGCCTCTTCAACCCTCAGTCCTTCTTGACTGGTAAGGTCTGACGCTCACAGAACCACACACCTAGTGGAAATCCTTCTACCCGTGAGTGCTCTCCCAGCCCTGCTCGCGGGGCCCTGGGCGGTAGCCAACTATAGAAAAGGAATAGGAGAGACAGACTAACACTCTGGGCGGAATAGTGAGGGAAGGAGGCCCAGGAGCAGCCCAATGAGCCACAGTGCATTCTAGCAAACATTCTCTGCTAAGGGCCCCACAGTCTCTACTCCCCCGCAGCAGTGCTGAAGCAGCCGACAAGGCTAACCAGATGGGTGCGGCTGTTCTGGTGAAAGCTCCTCTCTGAAAGCTGGGAGGTTGTCCCGAAGGCCTTGGTTTGCCAGCCCTTGAGCTAATGTGGCCACATGCAAATCTACAGGAACTGAAAACACGGGGGGACCAAAGCACACCTCAGGGGGTCCCCAGCTTCCTGGTGGCTCCTGGGAACCTTACGTACAACTTGATGTTATTTCTGTCCCTTCTCCTCCTGAAGCGATCCTGCAGACCATGGCTCGAAAAAACGAATGGCCACTGGATAAAATGTGCTTGACGGTTGACGTGACCAAAAAAAACAAGGAAGAATATGGCCACCCGCCACGGGAAGGCGCCTACCTGCATGGGCTCTTCATGGAAGGTAAGCTACCCCATGGAGCGCATGTGAGGTGATTCAGTTAAGGATCTTTCTGACGTGGGTTCATGCTAGCATTTCCCGTTTATGGTTTCTCGGCATCTCCGTCACGTGAGTGGTTATTTACCTCGTTTCCTGCTCCTCTTTTTGAATTTAGATGCCAGGATGTGTGTCTAACATGAGCCAGGCTTGAAGGCATTTGGGGTGATGGCTCTCACTTAAATTTGTGCATGTATCCGATGTTTAATACTGCAGGATCGTTCCAAACCTACACTGAATTTATTTTGCTCTCAATATAATCGGTTCAAAGTCTTTCTTCTACTTTTTTCACTCTATTGTATCGAAAGATTTCTCCGAGCCTTTGAGATGTCTCAATGTTCACTGTAAATCTCTTGAGGGGGCAGGATGGGGAGGAATATGCCATTTTCCGAATTTATTTGGCCATGCATTTGTTCTGCAGGACATTCCTCTTATCCTAAAGGATGCTTTCAGAAATGCTGTCCTAATCTTTGCCATGATGCTCTTTTTCACTCTAGAGCAAGTGCCACAAGTTCAAGTGTTTAAAGACAGGACAGGTGATGTAGATGAGGCACCTGAAGTTGGTGTAAGATAAGGTGCAGTGGGGAGTGCGGTGAATTATATTTCTTATACTTTCTATAAACATTCAAATGCACTTCTTTTTTAAAGGCAAAGCAAACTAGTTTGCTTTAGTGTGTCTGGATCGTTACGGAATCTGTTCAACGTTTACTTTTTTGTAAGAGTTTGGGTATTAAGGACTGGAGCAACGGTCTGCTTACCGTGTGTGGCACGTGGACAGCAGGTATCTTAACCTCCCTCTCATATCTCTGTCATGTACCAGCACAGCAAGGAAGCCACTGACAAGCAGTAATGTGACAAAACTGGAACGTTTATTGTCTGTAGCAATTACAACATCGGTCCCAACATGCCCCACCCCTGCAACCCTTGTGTGTTTGCTGTAGGTGCGAGATGGGACACCCAGTCAGGAACCATTGGTGAAGCCCGCCTCAAGGAGCTGACATCGGCGATGCCAGTCATCTTTGCAAAAGCCGTCCCCATGGACAGACAGGAAACCAAGCACACCTATGAGTGCCCTGTGTACAGAACCAAAACGAGGGGCCCCAACTACATCTGGACCTTCAGGTTGAGGAGCAAAGAGAAGACGGCCAAATGGGTCCTGGCGGGCGTGGCTCTGCTGCTGGAAGCATAGAGGACGATGAGCTGGGACGCGCAGTCCCCTGGCCGGAACACAGTGGGGGTTTTCACTGGGTCCCTGCGCTGTCCTCCTGCACACTAATTTACTCTACAGACAGACATAAAACATTCCAGCTTCTGTAACTTTTAAGTAACTGTGCATTAATTTTCTGTGCATTACTTTTTTTTTTTAACACCATCCTTAAAGAGTGGAGAAGGGAGAAGAGAAAGAAGCAAATGTAGAAAGAAATCCTAGAAACCGAGTCAGAATGCGCTCATTAACTTTCAGCTTTCCCCAAACCCATTCCCCAATAGGTACAGTATCTCTCACATTTTTATCGAGGTTCCACTGAAAATACAACCTCGAAAACAATGTGGTCGGAAGTCTCCCGGTCAGTTAGTGGGCTTTGAGTTCTTATAAGATATTAAACAAAATATTTTTAAATTAAAAATTAGCTCTTACATTCTCTTAAAATATAGAAGCGACTGGCCCCAGGCACGCCTGAAAGAGGAGGCAGACGCTCCGAGGCCTCCAGTGTCGGGAACGTGACAGTCCACTTTTGTTCATTCAAGTTTTAATAAAAAATAAAACTCTAGTACACTCGAGTTCTGCGGTTAATTGCACTTTGTAATTTAGGGGAATGTTCGTCAATATAAATTTCCAATCGCACAGAGCAGGTTAAAACTAGCCGGCTGGGAGCAGGGTCAGGATGAGATAAAGTACAGGCACTGTAAGCCCTCTAAAAACTTGGCCTGGAGTTACCGTTTGGGAAGTAACAGATCAAGGCAACATCGATAATTAAACGGTGTCAAAGGCAAGAGCTACTTATTCAGTGTTTTCTCTGGAACTTACCTGAACTTTAACTGTGCTTTTTAATCACCTGCAGACACTTAACAATTCAAACAGTCCTGCGGTATGTGTGTATAGATTCCTCAAGGTGCTTAGCTGTCTTCCTGAGAAATCTTTGTGGATCTAAATACTATTTTTTTTTAAAGATTGTTTATATGCTTACAAAGAATTTCTGTATAAAAACACAACCGAAAGAACTCTTAGGCACAAATGGTATGGAGGGCATGTCTTGTGGGAGCACGTAAGATGAGGCGGCTGGTTCTCCTTCCTCCTAATTCTCTTCTACCAGCTGCTTCTGTAAGCTGAGAGAGAGATGGACGGGTCCGTGTGGTAAGTAGTGAATGGGAGGGAGGGGGAAAAAGCAGCTTCTAGGCCCCAGAGCCCCTGCAGTGCAAAGCCCAGACGGGATCTTCAGATGCTCCGCAGCCCTGACCCCGAGGCTTCATTTAATAGCAGACCCTGCGGGCAGGTCCCAGCTATGACCTGTCTCATTCTTACACTGTGTGTTTAGAGTTTGCTGGCGGCCCCAATTCCACCTCCTTGTCCCCGGAATGAGACAGCCATGCCCTGAACCTACATCCCCCAAACGTCTCCTCTCTGCCCAGCAGGGCCAGGGCTGGTCTTCATGGCTTCCCCTCAGCCTGCCTTAGATACTCCATTTCTGTTTCACACAGTAAGGGGACACTGTGGATCCAGGCAGTCCTAAGTTAAACGTCCTAGCAAAGGAGGGACTTTCCTAACAGGGAAAAACATCAGTCCTGAGTCTTTCCAATGCAAAGAGCTATGGAACTGGTGGCATTACAGGTGGCCTGCAATGACACAACCACTACCTGCTTAGGGGGTCTGCCCTGCTAGACCCCAGATGACAACCTCCATTTTGAGTTGTGAAACTTACCTCTCCAGATACTCCTTCACGTTGTTATAGCCGTAAAACTTGGCCAGGTGAATGAGGATCCCTGTGGCACAGCGGCCGTCACGCCTCCTACAGTAACTACAGTTGCAGATCCCCCGGCAGGGAGGACATATCCAGGCCTGGGAGAGAAACAAAGCAGAAATTCCTGCGTTATCTGCAGGCTGCAGTCAAGGCTGGTTTGGCAGACCACTCCTCCAGCCTTCGATCCCGTGTTCTCTCTTCTTGTGTGTCACAAGGGGAAGGATGATCTGTAATCTCTCCTTCCTCTCACAGGTTTCAAAAGGGGCCCAGAAAGCGTGATCACCCAGCATCACACATGGAGAAACACTGAAAGATGTTAGTGTTAGATGGGACTGACTAATAAAATGAGTAAACACCTGTTCAAAATTTTGGAGGATCTCAGAGTATTAGATCAAGTGCAGAGCCTTGCACAACTACAGAGGTCATAGGGCCAGGAAGTTGGCCCGTTTTTGGATCAGAGGGTTTCCAAAAGATAAGTGTGAATCAGAGTTTTTCCATCTCCTATTTGTTAAATCATTTAACCAGAGTTTATAGTCACCTGCAAACTGGGGAAAGTGTATCTACCCCTGACTGCTGTGTAAGAGGTTAAAAGCACAGAATGCCCAGGTTCAAGAGCGTACGTACTAACCATGATACTATTCTCATTTTATAAAAGGAACCGAGGCACAGGAGGTTATAGATCTACTTCATAAAGGTAAATGAATTAAAAACTGAAATGAACTGCATTCACAAATGTGAAACCTTAGAGCAGTGCCAGGTACATGGAAAGCGCCCTACACTGGGCCACCCCTGGCCTGGCCCGGGTAAATCTTGCCACTGGAGGGAAGGCACACAGATGTACCTGGATGAACCAGACACCTAGAGGAAAGCCTGGCTGACTCTAGAAAACCCAGTGCACTCTCGTCTCCTGTCATATGCACTGGCAGCTTGCTCCCTTTGCAGAAGGAAACCCTCTTCTTCATTTCTCCTAGTGTCTTAAGCTGCAGAAAGAGAGGAGGGGGTTGAAGGTCGCAGAGAGCTCTGCAGCTACTTGTCCCTGACAAAGGGCCCACGGACCCCACCTGCAGGCCTCCCTTCACCAATACAATTCATGATAAATGCACACGTTGCTCTTACCGGGTCCAGCAGGGCTGATCTCACGTCCTCGCCGTAGCGATTCCGCAGGCACGGCCCACAGAATTGTCCCCGCACCCCGCCGCAGCTCTGGTTCCGACACACCGTCTTGGTGTCAATGGTCTTCTGCCGACACTGATGGCAAGTGTTACCCTGTGGGGAGAAGGCCAGAGTGGCTGAACGCGGATTTATAAGGTGATGGCCACGATGCCACACACTGTCATGCACATTCCTAGGTGTTCAAAGACACACTGTCCCTCTCTCAGAATTGAGCATCACCGTGTCTCTAGTACAAACAATGGTACCCTCAGTAGCCTATACGCATGTTTAGTTCTGGGGCCAGAGAAGCATATCAGGGCAGGGGAGACTGAGCAGGGAGCCCGGAAGAAATGAAACGACCAGAGAGACGCGAGGGAAAGCAGGAGGGGCACAGCCCACGGAGGGCGGTAAGTGTCAGAGCGGCAGCGAATCCCAGGCAGCATCCCTCAGCTCCGACCTAGTTCCTGGTGATCTGGGTATTCTTGGTATAAAAATCTCCAGGTTTTAAAATGTTGGCAATTAAAAACATTTTAATGTTACCTTAAGTCAGTTGTTCATTATCAAAAATGTGCCCAACACCAGAAAAGCTTCCCTCTACAGCACTGTTTTAAAGAAATTTTAACCCACTCCCTACCAATCAAACAGTCTCTCAAACCTGTTTCTATGGTTACATTAACCAAAAAAATGTTTAAGACATAAAAAGTACATAAAAAGAAATGTAACAATTATTAACAAACATGTTTTTCCTAAACTGTACCCCTTCCTCCCCCACCCAACACCAGGCAGCCCCCAGAGAAACCTCTCGCCCAATGAGAATCCCTGCATCAAGCCATCTCCGTCCCCCAGTTATAGCTGACCCTCTAATTTGGAGCCTACTTTGTACCCTGGGGAGGTGGTCCTGGGTCTAAGCCCAGACATAATTTAAAGACAAAGCAGGATTTCAAATACTAGAGCCTTGGCATCCCAGTAAGAATCCCCACATGTGAATTATCATCACATATGACTTACCAGGACTTTATCATAAATTTTATCTCGAACAGTCAAGGCAACGTTTTCCAAGTCCTCTTCAGTGATGTCTTCCACTGGCCGGAAGGAAGAGATCCGGTGACGCCGTCTAGCCCCCTGGCACCTCCCCTGCAAAAGGAGTAAATTTTTTTTTTACTTTATTTTAAATGGTCAGAGTTCTCGTGCCATTAGTGTTAACTATATCCCTTTTTTGTTTTCCTAAAATCACTCATTCATTGAGTCATTAATTGCGTGCCTGCCCATAGTGCCAAGCTTCCTTCATGGCAAGGGGACAGAATGATAAATGAGAAGCTCGAGCACCTGCTGTAAACTCTGAGGACCAGGAAATGAACCACGAGGGGAGGCCAAACCCACCTCCCTCCGGAATGAAGGCACTTGAAATACCTCATTCCTAAAACACAGACTCAGAGGAATCACTGTACATTCCCCCAAGCAAAACAACAAAGCTGACTGGAGTCGCTAACAGGCCTGGAGACGCAGCAGCTGGGCTACCAACCACAGAGCTGCTCTGCTGCTCCGTGGGGTTCAGACAAAGGACTCCCTGCGGCCCACAGTTTAGACCAGGGGTTCTCCTCAAAGGGTGGTCCGAGGAGCGCAAGGAGCACCAGAACCGCCTGGGAATCTACAAAGCTGCAAATTCTCAGCTGCTACTCATCTACCAAGGCTGAACCTCAGCACTTTCGACAAGCCCTGGCATGGTTATGATGACCACAGGTATCAGAGGACCACGGGCTTAGAGAATAATCTGTTTACTAGGGTCAGAAATACCCCACTAATTGTCTTCCTTCTTCTGAAACTGTAAAACTCTTCTGCAAATTTGGTGGCTGAGACAGTGAAGTTTTCCAGAGCAAACTTCTCAGGTGGCCGCGCGCTCCGGGTGGGGTTCGTGCGCCTGGGGATCTGCCCCTCTGAGAAGGCCCGCCGCACCGTTTTCTTCTTCTGAAAGTGAGAGCATAGACATGTGCAGCTGGGTGCTTTCTGGAACACAAGCCATCTGGCAATCGATTGTGTCCATCAGTATTGGAATACATAATGATAAGGAGTGCCACTTACAGAAGCTGAGTTCGGAGTTCGCACTGGGAAGAAATCTGGCATTGAGTTCAATTCCGCCAATAACTGAGCAAGCTGAAGTTGAGAACAAAGAGAGGATCGGACGTAAATATCCCCCAGTCTACTTCATTGGACACACCCGATCACAAGCCTTCAGTTCTGCAGCCGTGACGACTGTAGTTTACGTAAGATCTCAACAGCTGTTAGAACTTTAGCCTCACCAGTAAAGGTTTTTATCTCCATAGCTGGCATGCTGATATTATCATTCATAGGGATAAAATCTACACCGATTTCTTACGTATAAGGACATAACACAATGAAAACTGTCCTGGAATGACCGAGGCCTGGAGTGTCAGGCTGGAATCCTGATGGGGCCAAGAATTAGTGTGACCCTGGTTTGTACACCTGAATCAAGTTTCATCATGTTCAAAACAGAAGAGGCTCAACTAGACCATTCTGACAGTTATTCAGAGCTCCCAAAAAAATTAAAACGTCATCAACAGTGATAATTTCTAAAAATATTTCGGAGAAAGCACCTGAGAACACCAAGTAACAGGCATTAATATACCAACTGTGCATTTTCATTAGGATTCTTCTGAGTTTTAGATTTATACAAAGTACGGGTGTGTGAAAGGTCATGAACAACATAGTTCTTAAAGATGCTGACCAACACAGTGTCAAAATTTTCCCTTAGTTAATCATAAGCACAAATGTGTCTTAGGATAAATTTCACCCAAAAGCTACCTTTACATTTTCTTAAGTAACTTATTAGACATATAAGATTGTATATACAGAGTCATTACCTTACTGTTTTTTTTTAAAGGAAAACACACCAAAATGCTAAAAGTGATTATGAGTGGCTGTATCATTTTTTAAAACTCTGTATATACAAAATTATGAAGCTGACAATGGTTACTAACCACGTACAGATAAATCTGCACATAAAAGACTTCGCCTTGTTCCATTAATTTTTCTAGTGAAGACACTCTGAAATTCTGTTTGTTTTAATACCTAGACCTCTTTCATTCCTTCAGACAATGTCTTGAGGCCACAGTGGGTCACCACAGGCAAAAGGTTTCTGGGGTGAAAGACGCCTGCCTGACCTGCACACTGCAACTTGTAACTGGCTTCCCAAAATCTTATTTCCAGCTTCTTTCTGCTGGGAACAGGCCAGTGGTTCAGCATTAGTTGATGACACGGTGCAGGGGGACTAAAAAGTGGTGCTGGGGGTCGGTCTCTCTCTCTCCCTCTCTGTTCCCAAACTAGAGCTGTCAGGTAATCACTGTTTGGGGCTCAGGAAAAGAGAAAGGACACGCAGCGCCCAGAGCACATGATCCAGCACAAGCCGCCGTGACGGCGTGCGCAGCCTGAGCGTCCGCAGCCCCGGTCGGGGCCGCCGCCGGCTCCCAGACACCCGCGCGGGCCTCACCATGGCCTTGTTCTCCTTGATGTTCATGGTCCTTCTCAGCAGCGCGTCCGAGCTCTCCTGGCCCTCATCCCTGGGGTCATCCTCACGCTCGGAGGCAGAATCTTCTCTCTCCTTCCCTTGTCTGCAACTTCTTTTCCTCCCAACAATGGCTTTTTTATTGTCCGGCAGGCGTGAGCTAGAGAACAGCGGCTCGGAGGAGTTGTTTTTATCAGATTTTTTTGCCAGTTTCTTGGTGGGGAACTGCAAGGCTACTCGGAGGCCGATGCTGCTTCTTCTAGGCCCGCCTCTTCTAGGGGCAGCCTTTTCTTCTTCATCATCTTCCTCCTCCTCACTCATTGCCGATTTTTTACCATCGTCACTCAAATTGGACTCCTTGAGCTAAAAAAAAAAAAAGAGAAAAACCAAAGATGTTGTCTTACAATAGACTTTCAAACAGACGTATTTAAAACCACTCTGACATTATTTGAGGCAAAAAATAAAGAGCTGGAAGCTTCCCCTTCTTCTTCTTAGTTCCCCATAACTCTTCAGTTCAGTGCTCCAGAAGTTTGTCCATGAATAAGTCAGAGAGCAGGCACTTGCACTTTGCGCCCACTGAGCGGCTCTGCGTTTGGTTCACGCCAAGGACTCTCTCTGAGGCCTACAGCTTAGACCAGGGGCTCCTCTCACGGTGCAGTCCCAGGAGCCCCAGCACCACCTGGGAACTCCGCAGAAATGCAAATTCTCAGCCCCTGGCAGACTGGGTTCCGTCCAGGGCATCAGGCTGGAGCAAAACACGACGAAATGGGCTCCTGCTCAGGGGAGCAGCCAAGCTGGTGCAACTGGAAGTCAACACGGGGAAGAGTCACAGAAAAGGGTGTGCGGCCTAAGACTCAGCTTCAGATACGAATGGGAGGGCTAAGGGGAGACAACCGTGCTGCTGACTGTCCCGCACTAAACAGCAGGCGTCGGGCTCGCGAGTGAAAAGGAGCAAGCAGGGAGCCTGCCTCTGAGATCGGTGGGGCAGCCTCACTGCCAGGACACACACGTCCTCACTCGCTCCTCTGACGGCAGAGCCGCGGGGTAGGGTGGGGGGTATCGGGGGACACAGCTCTGCAGGTTGCTGTGGAACACCCGTTCAGTCGGCTCAAGAAATTCTCCCCCCAGCGCTCGAGTTCCACGTGGCATAGGTCTCCAGCACTGACACAACCTCCACTTCACACAGGTCACAGTAAGAATGGAAGGCAATGGCAGGGTGACATTACCCAGGTGACAGTGGGTGACATCTCAGATGCAAGGGGACCACTAGCATTAATAGAAAGACAAACAGCAAGATCAAGGACATCTCCTGGGCGTTCTCCCTGGACCACATACTGAAAGGATGAGTCCGGGGTCCTCCACCAGAGATTCGGACGACGGGGCCGCTGGGAGGAGCAGTGGGCGGCACCAGGACGGGCCAGGGATCCCCTTACAGGACTCTGCTTCCTCCTCAGTGACCACCCCCAAATTCCAGCTCGACTCCAGGAAAAACAAGGCAGAGGGAGGAAAAAAAATGCAGCAACTACCAAACCTTGGCATATGTTATCAATCCACAAGCCAAGCAGAGAAATAAACTATACTATGCTAATTTATCTATATATATTTTTAATGTCCTGAACTTTCTACATTAAATAGCTTTGGCATTGAAAACGGTGGGCTGCCAAGGAATCCAATTTCGGGAGACGCTGTTGGAGAACCTGAGAGGAAATATCCCCCAGACTGGCTTTATTTATCATAATCATCTAACCCGCTTCTTTTTACCAAGGAGGCAGAGCAGCCTACTAAGTAGAGAAAGAGCAAACTGTACAAACGCCAGTGAACACTCGGCCCTGAGGGGAAGAACACTGGGGCCGGGCCCCTGCTGTGGCTGCTCACCTCTGGCCAGAAGACCACTGGGCCGCAAGGTACATAATGTCCTATTACCGGAAGAGGCGGTCTTACCCGTACTCACGGCGGGGGGGAGGCAGAAGGCTGGGTGCGGAGAAGACAAAGCTTGTTTTCTCCCCGAATTTTCCAGGACCTGCCCTGAGTTATGAGTTCGTTACCTCCGAGTCAACATAACATGTCACAAATCATACCCAAATTTATAGTCTGGGAGGTATGAATTATGACATAATTTACTTTGAGGGTAATTTACTTTGCCGTGCTGCGGACACGAATTCTTTGCGTAGCCAGGTTATCACTTAACTAAAGAACAGAGGATAGGAAGTCGCCAAGAGTTCATGATACGTGTTAGGGTTTGGAAGGGTCTCAGTGTCTTGCCGGCCAGACCGTACGACTGCCAGGCAAAGAGACTGTTCAAAGAAAGCCAGGGGAGGGCTGGGGCCCACAGGCCGGCACGGAGCTGTGCTGGTATTCACAGGGGCGGGAATCACCATCAAACAAGGCCGCCTACCATCAGGGCTTTGAGGCCTTAAACCCCCCCCGGGAAAGGTGAGGGTGACAGCAGACCTACTAGGTACAGCTTATGTAAACGTCTACACAGGCCCCATGTCAGAAGTGGTTCCGGAGGGGGCTTCTGAGCATGGCGAGGCTTCGCCTCTATCCTTTCTCTGAAAACCAAAGAAGGAAGTGGTACACTGATTTGGGGGCCAATGTATGCTATTTTTCGCTTAGCGGAAAATGTTTTTATGCCTTACCCCCCCTCCAAAAAAAAAAAAATCCAAAGGCTGTCCTTTAAAGTTACCCTGAGATTCAAAACCAGTCAGCAGTGAACTGGCTTTAACATATGAAACATGGAACAATCAACCAATGAACGAATTTCTCTATGGCAAAGCCATGAGAGCAGGTTTCCCTCAGGAATCAGGCAGGTCTGGGTCTTCTTTCTCATGAAAAAGCAAGTCAAACTCCAGACCAAGAAGGCACAGGGAGAACTCCAAGACCGCGCCACAGTTAAATCTTGGCCAAATTTACTATAAACCCAAGAACATTACATCACACACAAGAAGAAATGACTTTAAAGACATGTTACTCCCAGACAGACCCTACTCTTTTCAGACAAAAGAGGTTCAAGAAAGTCTTCGAGCCCTCACTGGTGTGGCTCAGCCGGTTGGGTGTCCTCCCACAGAGCGAGCTGTCGCTGGTTCAATTCCTGGTCAGGACGTATGTCTGGGTTGTGGGTTCAGGCCGCAGTCAAGGCCCATGTGAAAGGCAGCCAACTTATGGTTCTCTCCCTCTTTCTCCCTCCCTTCCCCTCTCTCTAAAAATGAATAAAAAAAAAAAAAAGCCTTTGATAAGGACAATAAGGGACACCTGGCACCTGAGACACATCCTCCAAAACTCCAAAGGCACCAGGGGAAGACAACTGGGTTTTCTCTGAGAATAATGGACGGCTGGCATTCTATTCACCTTAGAATAGCAACTTTTATATTTTTGTTAACTGGCTTAGAAGATAAACATGTAAGACAAGGTAACATCTTTTCATTTGTGAAGTGACTTCTTACAAGTAACAATTCAATTCAGAAACAGGACTAAAATTAGTACAGCCCACACTCCCCCGCGTTGATAATTATTACCTTTACCTCTGAGATGCTGTTTACATTCAGATCACTCTGTGTAAATCCCTCAAACTCCTCTGTCTCTGAGTCAGTGTCCTCTATAAAAATTCTTCTTAGCTCTTCTGTGAAGTATTTGGAACGGAAGTGCACATCCTGCTAAATTAAAAACACACATATGTCACAAAGAGAAAGAAAAATAGAGGTTACCAGGGTTTCCAGGCAATGGGGAGCTGTGGTTTGATGAATCTAGAGTTTCTGTTTCAGATGATGAAAACATTCTGGAAATGAACAACAGTGATAGCTGCCCAACACTGTGGATCTACTCAAGGCCACTTAGTATCTTGCTGGCAAGAAACTGGGAACTTGTCTGCACTTAAAAATGGTTACAGTGGAACATTTTATGCTATGTATATTTTACCACAATAAAAACACATACACATACTTTTCATAGCTTACAGAAATTTAGGCCCACAAATGCAATGATTTCAAAAACTGAATGTCCACAGAGTCAATCAGTTTCCTGTCTCATCTGTAAGCACTGATGGAATCTAGTTTCTCCCGCCAGGTCTGGCCATCAGGAACGTCTGCTTCCACACAGAACCAAAAAGCCACGGGAAGAGGGCAGGAAGATGTGAGGGAAACCCTGGCTCCCTCCCATGCTTTCCTCGCTGATCAGCCACTCAAAGCCCTTCTCATCCAAGTCAGTGAGCAGGCCTCCCCTCCCCTCCCCCTTTTTAAATTTTATTCATTGATTTTTACAGAGAGAGGAAGAGAGAGAGAAGAAAACATCGATTTGTTGTTCCACTTATTTATGCTTTCAGTGGTTGATTCTTGTATGAGCCCTGACTAGGGACTGAACCCGCAACCTTCTCGTAACAGGGGTGATGTTCTAACCAAATGAGCTACCAGCCAGGACCAAGCATGCAAGCAAAGAGCTGGAGGCGTTCACTCTCCTGCCTGCCGGACCACTGCTGAGCTGACTGCAGTAGCCCCTCCACAAACTGCCTTGGGGTCCAATGGTGGCTCCAACCCTGCACGACCAGCAGGGGTTCCCAAGTGGTGAGAGGCCAGTAACCCCTGACAGGTAGCAAGTAGGCAGAAGAAAAGATAAATGACTGACTCTTAAAAGAAGAAGAGTTTTTCTTTCTTTTGAACTAATAAAAAGGAGACTAGGTTTTCTCATTGGCATGCCTGAGAGAGAGGAGAGAGAAAAGCAAGCCCTGCAGTTCAGGGAGGAGATCCACCAACAGCCTTCTCCAAGCCAGCGGCCCAGGCTGCAGCCCGTGTCCCCAGCTGCCTCCGACGTCTCTTCCTCCCACACCCAGATGCAAAAATGACCCCTTATCACACCGCTTTCGGCTGGAGAATCTTATCTCCCCCATGCCTTTCTGTCTGACTTTAATTATATACTTCTTCGAGCTCGGATCATCTCTGGAGAAAAGTAGATACAACAGACGAGTGGAAAAACTTACAAGAACTAAAGAAAATAATTGCCTATATCCAGCACTTTTCTAAGCTTAAAAATGTCTCCTCTGAATTACTATGGGTAATTGGAGTGAGTGTGCTTGGAGCTAAATTACTTTGTCCCTTTGTTGATAGCTGTGGTGCAGCTGCTTGAAAACACACACACACACACGCACACACACACACGCACACACAGAGCAAGTTTCTTTAGAGTGAAATTCAAATTGTGTTTAAGGGAGGTCAGAGTCAGCTCTGCTACACACACCGAGTGCAAGTTCGTGCAGCCTCTGCCGTCTGGTTCAAATGGATCTGAGTGTGTGGGGCTGGGAAGGGGAAGCGGCCGATGAAGATGTATGATTACGGAAGAAAGGTGCCCAACTGGCCCCCCAGGAAACCCACCGTAAACCTGCTATCACCCACCAAGGGCAGGAAACATCTGGTTCCGAGAGACCTGAGCCGGCCCCTGCAGGCTGTTTCTGGGAAAGGGGTCATGTGCAAAAATTTCATCACGTACCCAGAGCCCCTGCCTCGGGCCTGAGGAGAACAGGTTGGGTCAGGCCTGAGGGCGGGAGAGCTCCCCACTTCCAGGCCTCCGGCGGTTTCTGTCCTTTGAGCTGGCCTACCAGGGCAGCAGTCAGCCTGGGAGAAATCGGTATCTTTGATGGCCAAATTCTGATAGCGAAAAACAGCTTAGCCACAGTCTTCAGCCAAGGCCTGTGCTTTCATTCTCCTTACTCCACAGGGTGTAAGGAATGCTTTTAACGCGCCTCTGTACGAAGCAAATACACACTGCACACAGCCGCGTGGCGCTCCGTTACAACTCCACACAGCCCTCGACTCCCCGGATCCATTTGTTATTTTTAAAAATCAGTACTGGGCAGAATGTTATGAGCCCTGGTCACCACGATCAGGGACATAACCACATAACTGGTAAGAAGAGAAGCTAACAGGGTGTTTGCCTTTTTAGTTTGAAGCTCATGTGACATGAAACAGACTGGAAAGCGATGGCAGGCTGTACAAAGACATCCCCGTCAATTTCACCCCATAGGTGCTCACTCACAAAGGGTGCCGGATGCACCAAGCAGGAGGAAGGGACCCACCAGTAAGCAGCCCGAGCCAGTGGGGCCGGAAGCACCACTCCCACACGAGACCCCTTCCGTCACGGAGCTTGTCATTCAGCGGGGGAGCCAGGCAGGTCCCAGTTACCCATGGTGAGGATCAGTGTTAGAAGGGAGACACAAGCACGATGGCGCTCAGAATGAAAGGAAATCCAGTAAGACTTCCTGGAAGCAGCAGCACTGGAACTGGATCTGAACTGGGGTAGCGCGAGCGCACAGGCAGAATGGACAGCAAGAACCGATGTATACACTGGGCAGAACAGTGGGTGTTGTGCGGAGGGAACTGATGCAGTTTCCGGTCTACTGGGGCACCACAGGTAGGAAAGAGAGCCCTGGGAGTTAAGAGAGTGAGAAGTTGCTGCTAGACCTTGGGCGAGTTATTTCACCTCCCTGAGCTTCAATTTCATCACCTATAAAATGGGGATAACAAAGCACCTACACCTCCCCAGCTAGGTACCTGAATTAAGTGCAAGCTGTATGAAAAGCACATGGTCGCAGGCCATCTAAGTAAGGCATGAGTGGCCCACGGGCACTCTAAGGCATGCTGGGGGCAGTGGGGGGCAGGCTTGGCCACACAGAAGTAGCAGCCATCACAGCCACCAAGGCAGCTGCTTTGCTTCCTGATGCCTCCCAGATGTGCAGCACTTTACCCGCATCCGGCGCCATCCAGAATGCCCCTCCTGGCAGGTCCAACAGGCTCCACTCTCCCTCGCTGCCTGGCCATGCTCATGTGGAGGGACTGGTGATTTCTGAGGAAGGGAGAGTCGTGACACAGCCCAGTTCCACTGCTGAGCTCAGGGCTTTGAGGAAGAGAAGGGAAGGAATGGAGGCAAGAAGATTCACCAACTCCTGGAAGGGAGCCCGGGAGCCAAGAGAGGAAGAGGGTCATGAACACCAAAGATGGAGATAACAAAGGGGGAGCCAGACAGACAGCTGGGGAGGGAAAAGGGTGGGTTTCAGATCGGCCCAGCTGGCAGTCAGGAATACATCTGGGGCCGGAGAGAGAAGCCAAGCCTCAGAACTGGGAGGGAATTTGCAAAAACACGCCAGTCACTGAGATCACTAAGTGACAAGGTCTGAAGACAAAACCCTGGAGAACATCCACACATGCGGACAAGAAACAGGAGAGATGACAACCAAGAACAAAGGGTGTACCTGAGATGAAGAGAACAAGGGGAGTGGGAGCAGGTGGATGGTGGGGTCGAATGCTGTGGAGACATCAAGAAAGGTAAGGACCACGGCGGGGGGGGGGGGGGGCGCGTGTCCGGGGAAAACACAGCTCCCACCGAGGCCAGAACACACAGGGCCCGCCGAGTCACCAAGCAGGCACTGCACTCAGACATAACTGCTTCCTTCCCGCACTTGCCCGGTTGACGCCGGGTGGGTTTAACCTACAGCCTTTTAAGAAAGGCCATGGTCGAGGGAGAGCAAAGAATTTTGAGTGCCACAGTGAACTCAGAAGAAATGCCACAGAGGGCCAGATACTCCGGGGGCCACGCTATTGCTAAGGCACAATGGAAACCCCCAGGAAGATAACACTCGGAGAACTGTAACTTGTGTGCCCCAGATCAAAGTGATTAAAGAAGGAAAAATGCTCTTCCCAGCAATTCCAAGAGGAAAGTGCCGATATAACCATGCTGTGGGAGCAAAGACACAACTGTCCCGTGGTAACGACACATTCCAGCACTGTACTACGTGGCATGGGCTGTTGCTGCGAGGGCCGACGCCCCCTCAACCCGCCAGCTGGGTGCCAGTCTCTGAATCCAGCCTCATCACAGGCAGCTGCCCTGAGGTGGCACAGAAAATGGATGTGATCACGTGAGGTCCCCTTTATTAAAAATAATTATTGTACATAAGGATTTAAACTAGTCAAAAGTGAGGTAGGTAATCTCACCAGTTTCTTGAAACATGAAGGCATAATGCTTATAAAATAAAATGCTCCACAATGAACAGATATCACCCATCTCAGACCATGTGCAAAGAAAAGAGTACTTGAACCAAAATTCAGGCTTCCAGGCAAACAGGAAGGCATCCCTACCTGTTTCCCCGACGCCAGGGAGTCAAAACTATTGCAGCTCTCCTCCGATGAGAGGGTTTCCATGGGAACATCATCTCGGAAGCCCACAAACTCCTCATCATCACTAGGGGCGTTAAAGATGTCAGCCACTTCCTTAGGGACCTGTTTTGGATTTAAAACAGAAAATGGATAATCACTTAGGAAAATTTTCTGAGGAGGAGTGGGGATTACCATCTCATAACTTTAATCAATCTGCCCTGGTTGTCCAATAGACCCCAGTAACCCTGAGCAAAATGGCATCAGCTCAGACCTTAGGCAACAAGGGAAGGGGGGATGGAGGACAGACTTCTTCAAATACTAGAGATACAGCCTAGCTTACAGCGAATGTCAAGACCATGCCTAGATAGAAGCCATTTTTGGTCTCTTGACAAAAAATGAGAAAAAAAGGTATTAGTTTCTGATAAACTAATGATCTATTTTTCTCCTTCAATGGATTTGCCTTTAAATGTCATCCATGGAAAAAAGACTCCGTAACATACTACTATGCTCCTCTTTTCTTAGTTCCCACCGATAGTTCTTTATTTTTCTGTTCTTTCTCATATGATAATTCAGATATGAAAATGCACACAAATGAAATAGCTTTCTTTTCTATATTCTGAATCAACTGTAGAGTTTTAGATGTGTACCATCTGACCCAGCAGTCCCTGGACTCCAGCACAAGAATTCCAAGAAAATTTAAATGCTATTATAGGCAATTATTGCTAGCAAGAACACTGTCAGCCCACTTAACCTAACCACCATTTATCTGCTCAGAGTTCAGTTTTGTATGTTGACCACCTCTCTATTTTATTTTGAAGAAGTTCAAACACAGGCAAAGGTAAAAGAATAGGACAAACACTTGTATATTCTTCACATGGAACTCCCGTCTGTCCCCACATTAGCTTTCTTTCTCTTTCAACAAGTGTTGCTTGGAACGTAGGTCCCTGCTGATATCTGACTGTTTTTGACCTAGGAAAAAGAGTCATTTAATTCATATGAGCCAGCCTAATCCATCTATGTTCAAAGTAATTTGCAGATACCACTCTAAAATATTTTGGCACGGATTACCCAAAAATAAGGATTTTCTCCTACAGAACCACAAAACCATAATCATACCTAAAATAATTAACATTAATTCAATAATACCATTTATCAAGAGTCCATGTTTAAAGCTCTGCAACTGTCTCCAAAATGTCTCTCATAACTTTTGGCAGGGGGAAAGAGATACATTTAAGCAAGGATCATGCATTGTATTTGACTGTTTTTTGTGACATTGTTTTTTGTTGCTTTTTTCATAACACTGACTCCAGAGATCCCAAGACACCTGCTTTCAGACTGTCATACTTTCTGAACTTTTCTGTTTCCTGACAGATTCAATCAAGTTTTTTTATAACAATCTTATGCAGATAACAAATACTCTCAATCAACTGCATAAGGAGGCAAAAAAACTGTCAGGTTACCCTTATTAATTAGTAGTGTTTTTAAAAATGTGATTATAACAACTTTAAAATACACGTGTAAGTGGATGGAGTAGTATAATGAACACACGCCAACCCTGCTGACACCCCCACCCGCAACCCCCCATCAAGTTTCTGTCCATGGTGAATATTGTTTCATCTGTATCCCTACCCGACTGCCCTCCTTCCAAATTCTTTTAAAGCAGTTACAGGTAGTGTCATTCACCCTGCATAATCAGCAAATACACAATCTGTGGTTACAGTTTCATTAACTTATTTTTTAACTCGGTTTATTTGTATCATCATCCAAGTAAGGTTCATACACCAGTTAATATGTTTCAACTCCTCCCTTATGTATCCATTTATTTTTCTTAATGTTTCCTGCAACTTTATTTTTGAAGAAACTGCATCACTGGACTGTAGCGTTTGCCCCGTCTACAGCCACGAGATGGTATTTCAGACTCTCGCCCCTTTGGATTTCTTCTACTTTGATAGCTGAATCTGGAGGCCCAATCAGATTCAAGTTTGTTTTCTGGCACTACCTGCCAGGTAGCACTGTGTTCTTCCTTCAGAAAGCACATTAATGCGTGGCCGTCTATGTAATATGTGGCTGTCTCTTTTTAGTGGTCATGCTGTTTGAGCAACAAGGTGGGATCTGCCAGATTTCTTTACCCTTTTGCAGTTAATAAGTAATAACTAGGGTGACATTGGAGATATAAATATCTCAGTCTGTGAATATCCTTCTCCCTGATTAACATTTCACTCAATACTTTAAGCATCCACTGACAACTCCTGCCCGACTCAATTACTACATTAGGGGTAATGTAGTGCCCCTAAAATGGCAAAATGGTGATGTTCCTGTTCTACTCCCTCTTCCTACACTGGCTGGCATCTTCCAAAATACAATATTCTCTCTCTTCCTGTCTATCCCTCCAGCCATGCCACCCCCTACCATGTTCTGTTTTGTGTTTTTTTTTTATTCAATGTTATAACCCATTACTGTCATTCTTTCTGATGCCCAAACTGTCCCAAACTTGGCCACTGGGAGCTCCTTCAAGCCAGGTGCTATGTCCTTTCGGCACAGCACCAACAGGCTTTGGCCACCTCCTTGCTTTCCATCACAACAGGCGTGCTGAGCGAGCCTTGTACTTTACCTGCCCCAGACCCTGAATCGGTCATTTCTCCAAGGAGCCCTGGCATGTAAAGTGGAGATCTGAGAACTAAGCATGCTCCGTGCTGGTGAAGGATCATTGCTTCTAGGCTCTTTGACTGAACACGGATATTTTAAATATCTTAAATCACAAGTTCATAGTGACACCTCAACTTCAAATCCAACATGGTGGACTCTTCCTCATCAACCTCAATTCCACTTAATAGCCGCCTTCCCCCACAATGCAAACCTCAATTCCCAGTATTTCTCATATACTTACCCATCTTCTCCATCAACAATATGCACCAAATAGTTTCAAACTTACGTAACCACTGACAATACCACCAACGGTCAAGTTCAAGATTTCTTTGTGGTTCTTTGTTTCCTTGGAACACAGCCTGACTGAATATATATATATAATATATACATAACATACATAAAACATAATTATAGATAATAAATTATATATAATATATATGTGCTACATAACATAAATTTATAATAATATAATATATAAATTTATGCAGTATATATTATGTTTTATATATAAAGATATATAATATATAAAAAGGTGTTTTATATATAAAAAAGATGTTTTTATATTATATATAAATATATATATATCCCTGAGATTTATATTATATACAAATATAAATATCCCCGAGATAACCAGACAAGCACTGTACTTAGGGACACAAAAGGACTTCCTATTACCCATTTCATCATCCAGTACATTAAGGAGATGCCCTCAAGGATCAAGACTTTCATAAGACAGTTTTTACTGTTACGAGACGCTCTTGCGTGAGGCTGGTGGTTTCTCCTAAAGTCGAGTGCCGGGGTAAAGCACGTGGTGGGCGAGCAAGTTACTTGAATTTTTTCTTAATGTGCGCTGAGTTCATTTCAGAGTCAGTCTGGATCATTTGAGGAATTACTAATCTAGTTATTTTTGCCACAAATGCTTTTTATTTAAAAATGAATAGAAAGTTAATGGTTCAAAGGAAAATTAACATTTGCTTTTCAGAGAACACAAATTCAAGTGTGCCGAATACGACAAGGTTAATGACGTCAGAGGGTTAATTACAAACACCTTCCTACCATCTGACAAAAATCACCGTGGGCAGACACAGAATTAGCAGTCCACGATCAAGAGGAGACCTGCCACGCTTAATGCTAAGAAGCAGCGCCTAAGCCACGCCTGACTCTGAGACGGTTCTTGGGAGAAACATTAAAACTTTTCACAAGAAGGTACATGTAACAGTATTCGGCAGCCTTACCTTTCCAAGGACACCATTTTGTTTGCCTGGCCATCAGAACGGATACTCCAATCCTTGTAACTAGAGGCACACAGGCAATACTTAGGAGAGTGTGTGCTGGACTTGGCGCAACAGCCACCATGTTCAGTCCCTCAGGTGGCACTGAGAGAGGAAACTGTGTGCTGGTGTGTCTCTTTCTTCCTGACTTACCATCAGGCTATGCATCAAAGGTCCGGCTGGCCCAGAACCTTGTTTTACATAAAGGGTTAACGAAGGAGAAGCAGCCACTGCAGTGATTTAATGGAAATGCATTCAAGGGATAGAGGCTGGCGGTGGGAATAAATACTTCCAGTGGCGCCGCACTGGCCCCGGGGTTCCTGTCACAGCCTGCCACTGCTGCGGAGCCTGTGGCCAGCTTGCAGGGCGGAGAGTGGTCACGTCATGCGACCACCTCTCCTCTGCAGTAATGAAACGGTTTGGACTAGGCAGAGGGGGCGGCTATACAACCTGAATGCTCTAAATGCCACTGAATTGTTCCCTTTAAAATGGTAAATTTGATGCTACATGAATGTAACCTAAACATTATAATAATTGAAAGTCTTATTTATCCTATGCTTTTCAGATTTGTTTATATCAATAATTACATAAACATAGGCAAGTAGTTTACTAAATACTTCAAATTACATGTAGAATGTAATTGGAGCCGTCCCTAAGATTCATGTGCAATGTCAAGGTCCCTGAACAACCAAAATAATCTTGAAAAAGAAGAACCATGTTCGAGGACTCACGTTTACTAATTTTAATACTAAAGAACCAGCTACAGCAATCCAAGTAGTATGGTCCCAGCATGCATGAAGACAGATGTGTAGATCAATGCACTGGAACACAGTGCCCAGACACGCACCCACGCATATATGGTCGAATGATTTTTGACACGGGTGCTAAGACTATCCAATGTGGAAAGGACAGTCTTTTCAAAAAGGATGCAGAAAAAACTTTATCTCCACATGCGGAAGGATCAAGGTGGATCCTTACTTTACACCACCTATAAAAAAGCCTCCAAATATATCAAAGGTCATGACATTGGATTCGGCAATGATTTTTTGGATATGACACCAACAACACAGGCAACAATAGGAAGAACAGATAAACTGGACTTCACCAAAATTAAAAACTTCTATGCATCAAAGGATACTATCAAGAGAACGAAAGCAGTAACCTATAGAATGAGAGAAAATGTTTGCAAATCATGTATATGATTAAGGGATTAACATCCAGAATATATAAAGAACTCCCACCCTGGTTGGTATGGCTCAGTGGATTGAGCATCGGCCTGCAAACGAAAGGGTCACCGGTTCAATTCCCCAGTCAGGGTGCATGCCTGGGTTGCGGGCCAGGTCCCCAGTTGGGGGCATGCAAAAGACAATCACACATTGATGTTTCTCTCCCTCCCTTTCTCCCTCTCTTCCCCTCTGTCTAAAAAAAGTAAAATAAATAAAATCATTCAAAAAAATAAAAAATAAAACTTCAGCTCAGCAATATCAACTGAAAAATGAGCAAAGGACTTAAGAAGACATTTCTCCAAAGACATACAGAAGGCCAAGAGGAAAGATGTTCACCATCACTCATCATTAGGGAAATGCAAACCAAAACCACAACGATACACCACTTCACACCCATTAGGATGGTTATCATCAATAAAACGGAAGGTAAGTATTGGTGGGGATGTGGAGACACCAGAGCCCTTGTGAACCGCCGGTGGGAAAGTAAAAGGGTGCCGCTGCCACTCATCAAACAGTACGGTGCTTCCTCAAAAATGGAGCTAGAATTACCGTATGATCCAGGAGCTCCATTTCCAAACGTATTAAAAGCTCAGTTATTTTACACCAATGCTCGTAGCAGCATTTTCCACCATGGTCAAAAGGCGAGAATGGCCCAAATCAAACATCCGTGGGCGGATGACTGGGTAAACAAAACATGGTAAATATATCCAAACAATGCATTATTGCTCAGCTTTTTAAAAGAATGAAATTCTGATGGATGTTATAACACAAATGAATCTTGACAACATTATGTTAAGTGAAATAAGGCAGAAAAAAAGGACCAATGTCATAGGATTTCAACACGACTTGTAGCAGGTACCTGGAGTCTAGTCAAATGCAAAGAAAGAAAGTGGATTGGTGGTTATCAGGGGCTGGGGCTGGGGTAGGAAGGGGCAGTTCCGTGTCTGATGGGTACAGAGTTACAACTAAGGATGACGGAGTCGTCGTGGAGATGGATGGTGGCGATGGCTGTTGCACAGCAATGTGACTTGACTTCATGCCACTGAATTGTACATTACAAACAGGTGACAGGGTCAATTTTATGTTATATATTTTTTACCACAGTCAAAAAAAAGATCAAAGGAAAAATAATGAATGTTATTTTTAAAAGAGAAATTGTGAGTAGGGAGAAATTTACAGACAAATAAATTGGCAGAGGTCCTGAGAAGGAAGTGGGCCAGACCACTTGGGAAGTACTAGGTAATTTCCTTTTCCAGAAAGATTAGCAGACAGGAAATGTGAAGCCAGTGTTAAGATTTCTTTGGATTCTGAAAGGCCGATCACCAAATCGGACAAAGTCACTTTTGATGTGTTTCAACCAGGTGCTATTGGCATTTTGGCCAGGACTGCTGTGTCCTGGGGAACTCTCCTGCCCTGCACACAGCACTTCCCACCCCTGAATACCGAGTCAATTCCTGACCGGAGCATTCCTGTCACTCCATTACACTGACAGCCAAGACGTTCCCATGGTGGTAACACAAGTTAGCTTTGCGTTAGGTAATTTCTATTACCTTTCCTCTGCCTTTGTGTGTGTGTCAGGAAGCAACAGGTTAAAAGCAACAGCAAACAACTCCACGTTTCAAAGGCTTAAAACAAGGCAAGGTTTCTTCCCTATTCCTACAGCAAGTTCCTCCCGCGTCAGCCAAGGGAACCACTCCACACCCCTCCACAGGACCCTGTCCCCACACAGGACCCAGCTGGTGTACCACTATCTGGAATGCTGGCAGATGGAGAAGAAACGAGGCACAGTAAAGGATGCTCTGATGTTTAAAGGATCCCCCCTAGATGTGACAACCAACACTTCTGCTCACGTTCCACTGGCCCACGGCCTTGACTATTTCAAGACCCAGAAAAATGCATTCCTTCCACACATCCAGACGGAAATGGAAAAGAACATTTGTATAAAGCCCTGATGGCTCCCAAACTATGGCTGGAGAGCATTCTGTGACACAGAAGACACTCTGTCCATGGTTATAATTTAAAGTTATTAAAAAGACGATAATAGTACCAATATGTGCTGAGCATCTGATGAGGAATAAGTCCTATGTGGTAGGGGAAGCTAGTCAATCTTTAAACAATTTCAGTGTAGTGTGAGGAATGTGAACAGGGAGCAGTCCGGAAAGGCGCCTGACCCAGCTGTGGGGGTGATGGTCAGGAAGACTTCTAGGGGCGTCGAGGTCAGCCACATCTGTGCCGCTGCAGGATGGAGCCAGATGGGAGGAGGACTTGCAGTAGATTCATAGGTGGAAGAAAGAGTCACAGGGATGTAAAGTATAGCCTTGGGAATACAGTCAATAATATTGCGGTAACCACGCATGGTGCCAGATGGGTACTAGGCTAACGGAGGGGAGGAGGGATCACTTCTTAAAGTACGGAAATGTCTGATCACCATGTTGCATACCTGAAACTAATACAGCGTATGTCAACTGTAAGTGCAAATAGGAAAACAAAGTCCGGAGAACCCCTGGGAGCCTTTATACAGACATCCTCTTGACACACTTCTGCCTTGCTAAAACAGGCCCCAACAATCACTGGGACGGTGGCCCGGGCGGGCTGCTGACACCACTTGGCTCCTGGCATTGTGCCCGAGTGAATGTGCCCACTCACTAAGAGACATGCTTCCTCGGTTCCTAATTACAGCCGGGCCAGAGGACGCCATCAGTACGACGAAGGTCAGGAGGACAACTGGATGCTCTTTCGGTTTGTGTTTAAAGCTGGGAGAGTTGGAAAACAGAAAGTCTTTGTTGTTGGGTTTTTTCTAAGTCCGATAAGGGGAGCCTGTGTAAGAGGCCATGTGTGGGAAAGG
>PVJD01006617.1:0-95686 GCA_004026545.1 Mormoops blainvillei | reverse complement strand
TTACGATTTTCATACCCCATATAAGTATAGTGAGCACCATGTGACCTTACAAAATTCTTGTATCATGTCCTCTGTTGCCCACCAGGTGAAGCTTGAGTGTCTTCACTAGGTCTTTGCTTTCAGGTTCACTCAGTCTCCTTCTGGTAAACCTGAAACACAGATATCTCTATAAATTGAATTTGAACTTGCTGAAGCAGTTCGCGGTGGCCCCCTGCTGGCCCCAACTATTGTCAGACAGAGACGCCTGAGTCTTCCCATAGGACAAATTCTGCTGGTTGTGCACTTTCTGGTATGGGAGGACTTTCTTGTCTGGGGTTTCACCAGTACTGCTGATCTGTGGGAAAAAGAGGAAGCCACAGAGACGTGCTGATGCACCTCACCATTACTCGCTGTGGCTGTCATGGATTTCTACTGCAGACAGACAAGGCTCCACCACCTGCAACAGAAGCAGAAGCCATGGAAGCCCCAGGTCCCCGGCTGGTGAGGTTCTTAGGTTTCTAGATATAGTCCTGACAGGGACTGGCCTTCTCTGAAACTGGAGAATTCTTGTTTTAAATATGTAAACATTCTTGGACGCCCTGGAACTTAAACAATAAAATGACCGATAACCTTTGAACTGATGAGAAAGAAGGAGAAGGGAACCCTCAAAGCTCCTCCTTTTCCATGTCATTTATTTCATTCTAAATTACATAATTTTATTATTGCTGTTATTCTTGGGGGCTGTAAGGGTGGAGCCTTGTCTGGCTGCAGTAGAAATCCATGACAGCCACAGCGAGTAATGGTGAGGTGCATCAGCACGTCTCTGTGGCTTCCTCTTTTTCCCACAGATCAGCAGAACTGGTAAATAAGCATATAAGTTAATATAATAGAGAAATACAACATAATTAATATATTTATGTCTTGTAAGAATTATTTAATACCATAGAGCAGACAGATTAACTGGTAGATGCAATTGTGGCTCATAGGTAAAACAACCAGGTTTAGGTTTCTGTAAGGGTTAAACTGATGTCAGGAGATACCTTTTGTCTTTTCCCAGAAACTATTTCTGAGGTTTCCTGACATAACTCTGTGTATTTATTTTAAAAAATGACTACAAAACATAATGATATGCATGTATTAGTGATTATAATCTCTGGATACTGAGGTTATAAGTAATTTTATTTTTTTTTCTCATCCGCACATTTTCTAATTTTCATCCAATGTAAATTATAACTGTTATTAAAATATAATTTCTATAAATCACAACTATTATTTACATATGCTTCTATTACAGAACATATTGCATTGTATTTACTATTTTGTGTTTCTCCAAGTAGCTCAGAAAGTCTTTGATAGTAAATATGTGAAATTTTCTTTAAGTTGTCTCCTTCATTCCAAACTCTCAGACTCTTGAGACTTGACTTGGGTTTCAGCTGTGACTAAAAGAAAACTTTTTTTCCTCCCAAGTTGAGCTATGGTTCAATCATGGCTTCAAGGTTTAAGGGTTGTGTGACCTTAGACCAATAATTTGTCTGTGCACTGATATCCTTATACCTAAAATAACAATGATGCTTAAATCTTAGACCCATTCCCTTTTGGTACCTGTAGGTCAGTTCCTTGGTACAATGGGATCCATGGACCAGCAGCCTCAGTATCGCATGAGTGCTTGTTGGCAAGTACGCTCTTGGCCTCATTCCTAAACTACTGGATTGAAATATGCATTTCAACAAGATCTCCAAGTGAATCACTGTACAAACTATGTTGAGAAAAAATTATGCTATAGTATTTGTGTTCAGAACACAATTGTGCCATCTAAGAAATTAAATATACAAATATATCCTCAATCTGTATGAGGCTGTCTTTAGTACAACTTTCTCTTCCACTGCCCTCACTACAAGCAATGATTTCTGATGTAGAAGGCTGACAATTACTAATGAACTGAGAAAGAGATCAGATCAAATAAATGTTGGGCTTGGACCTTAATAACTAAAGCCATATTTTAAGAGATCCTTTCATAAGCTTCTGTTTCCTAAGAAAGACCCACGTCATCTCTCTGCACACCTTTAAGATTAAATTGTTCTTTCACTCTAGGTGAAGCAAGATCCTTAAATTTATTTTTTTAACAATTAAAATATTTTTATTTATTGATGAGGGAGAGAGAGAGAGACAGAGACAGAGACAGAGAGAGAGAGATTTGCTGTTCCACTTATTTATGAATTTATTGGTTGATTCTTATACATGACCTGACTGGGGATTGACCCTGCAATCTTGGCGCATCTGAATAATGCTCTAACCAACAGATCTACCCATTCAGGGCCCTGAATTTCTTACATTTAATACTATATTTAGTGCCAATTCACTCTCAAGGCCACATAATTTGAAATAATGTGAAAACAGAGCCTAAAAAGTTCAATAATTTTATTGCAGTGATGAATTTGTAATCGACTTCTGAAAATGTTTAATTTCCTTTTATTTAATTCTACCTAATGTTTTTAGGGGATCTTAGAGGATTAAAATCATTCACTATTAATGGTAATATAAATTGGTATAAATGTTTTTCAGTAGGGATTTTACAGTATCTATCAAATTAAAACATGCATATACTTTTAACTTGCACTTCCATTCCTATATATCCATTCTACAGAAATATGTATGGGGACTCAAAGATATGTGTACAAAATGATTATATCAGCATTATATATAACAATGAAAATGTTAGTAATAATGAAAAACATGAGCTAAGATCAGTGCCCATTCATAGAGACATGACAAGTGATCTACAAAAGTATGTTCATACTTTGCTTAATGGGTTTCTATAATTTTATCCATTCAGATAACTTTATCTTTGCAATAATTTTTTAGGGATGTGGAGAGACCATCAATACTTCTGGAAATTACACCAATTCCTGCCCTCAAAATGGAAATTGGCATATTTGCAATTATTCTGTCCCATAGACCACTGTTGAATGCTCCAGGTTTGGGTACCTGAATAAATATGTGAGTATCATAATTCTCCAGTCTTTTCCATATAGTTGATTGATCAAGAGGTGGATACCTAACTCAAGTGGAATAAATTTGAGTTATGCCATAGATTTTTTATTTTTTATTACTTTTTTTTATTGTTGTTCAAGTACAGTTTTGTCCATTTTCCCCACCACCACTCATCACTCCCATCCCCACATACTACCCTTGATCCTACCCTCTTTTGGTTTTGTCTGAGTCCTTTATATGTGTTCCTTGATTACCCTTCCCCTGTTTCCCTCTGTTATCCCCTGCCCCCCTCTCCTGTTTACTGTCAGTTTGTTCTTTATTTCAATGTCTCTGATTATATTTTGGTGCTTGTTTATTTTGTTGATTAGTTTCCACTTATAGGTGAAATCATATGGTATTTGTCTTTCACTGCCTGGTTTATTTCACTTAGCATAATGCTCTCCAGTTCCATCCATGCTGTCATGAAGGGGAGTAGCTCTTTCTTTCTTTCTGTTGTGTAATATCCCATTGTGTAAATGTACCACAGTTTTTTTATCCACTCATTTACTGATGGGTACCTAGGTTGCTTCCAACACTTGGCTATTGTAAATTGTGCTGTTATGAACATTGGGGTCCATAGGTTCATTTGAATTGGTGTTTTGGGGCTCTTAGGGTATAATCCCAGCAGTGGAATTGCTGGGTCAAAAGGCAGGTTCCATTTTTAACTTTCTGAGGAAATTCCATACTGTTTTCCACAGCAGCTGCACTAGTCTGCATTCCCACCTACAGTGCACTAGAGTTCCCTTTTCTCCATGATCTTGCCAGCACTTGTTGTTTGTTGATTTGGTTATGATGGCCATTCTGATGCCATAGATTTTTTTTTAAATGGAACCAGGAATTGCTGGGAGCCATGTTTCCCATCCTGTAGAGATAATTTACTTTGCAATGAAAGGGAACAATCAAGTTAAAAATCCACAATAATCTGAGATGAGAAGGGTGTACAAATTCTGAGTTCCAGTTCTATTCTTCTGATCCTATAGTTCAATCATCCAATCCCTGAGAATACATGAACCAGTAATTTTCCCTTTTAACTGAAATAGATCAAATTGATTTTCTATATTGATGATATATTAGTGTATACTAAGGCAAGTTTCATAACAATTGAATACTTTGATATAATTTTTGTAAACCTTAAAGCTTATATGTATATAAATATAAAAATCATATAGAAATCACCTCAAAGTAGCAACAGCATTTTTATTCCTTGTAGTGGAAAACAGGAGAAGGACTTGTGTTTGTCTTTATATTATATACTTTTATATTGACTAAAATTTTAATAACAAACTCTATTATGTTATATTTGAAAAATAATTATATAAGTCCATAAACTAAACATTTCTGGAAAGGCTATATTTAAAAAAATAAAAGTACTTTGCAACCACTCACTCTCAAATATTCTGATACCAAGTGAACCTGTGTTAATTGGACCCACAGTGAAGCCAGTAGAGGATTATGATTGCTTCTGATAGAAAGCCAAAGATGCAGAACTTTCCAACTCACAAATGCCTAATTTATGAACACCTGCCATCTAAAGACAAAGGCTACTGGCCCAAGCTAACTTACCAGGAGATAGCATAGCAGAGTCGAAAATGCTCAAGTTTTTGCAGCCAAACTGCTTAATTTTGAATTCTGCCCCTCTATTTACTAGCTATGGATATCCAGTGAGTTACTTAACCTGTCTGCATCTCAGTTTCTCATCCATAAAATGTTCTGACAAGGGCTCCTAACTTCTAAGATTGCTATGAAATTTAGTACTAATAATGCATCACAAGATCTGGCACATGAGACATTCTACCTACACAACCATTAGCCATTAGTGTTATTAGAGGTAGCTTGTCCTCTAGGTGCTCAAGATTTCAGTACACCACTGTATTCTTTCTCTACTGTCAAACTTGGTATCTGTTACCAGGTACAGACAGCAAATCCCTCAGAATAATGATTTTTCCTGTCATAGTGACAAATTTCAACATGTTAGAATCAATTTCCATAGAATTGATTCTTGTCCCACATATCTGCACATCATTTGATTAGAGTAGAGCCACTCTTAAGTTTATTAAGTTCATTATAATAAAAGCAGAGAGCTTGTTGTATTTCAAAAACTCTAATTTGCGTTTTTTTTCACGTAGCACCAATTCCTGAAATCTGATATCCCTCAGAGCCATAGAGTGTTTTAATATGCATCAACTAGGCAGCAGACTGGGAGCTACTTGTGTTGTAGGCTGTTATTGCCTAACGGGGCAAGCTTTGCTGTAGTTATCTATAAAATATGGCTTTGACTGGGTGTTGTTTTCATTGCTGGTACTAAGTATGTTGAGTTCAGTTACCATTTGAAATGTCCTCAAAAATAATGCACTTTAACCAAGCAGTGAAACAGAAGATACTGTATATTCATAGACTAGCATGATATACATTAAAACTCTATATCTAAAATAAAATTTCTATATCAGAAAGCACTGAGTCAAAAGTTAACTGCACTTCTTCCTTTGTAGTTCATAAAATAATGACACTATACTAAATAGTAACTTAGATTCACATAAATATACTAATTGACATCAAGAAATATGTGGCGCTCTCTGCCCTGGGGGCTTCCCACTTCACTTGGTCCCATGGTACTCCAATGCATTATCTGCTGACCACACACCATGTGTCAGGACCACTGGTGGGTACTTTTTTCTCCCTACCAGAGGTCAAAGCCCTTTCTGCTGCACTTTATCCAAAATGAAGACCTTTCTTCCACCATTATTTTCAGTGGCTGCAATTTTGCTTATAATTCCTGGACTTTTATTGCCCTTATGAGTAAAAGGATGTAATGATTATGCTGGAGCCTGCTTTTGATACAATGGCCTTTAAAAGTGAATCCTGCCACTGAGGTAGAAGAGTTGATTCCTGAGAAACAATGTACTTAGTCCTAGAAAAGATGCTGCTTATTATGAGTTAATAGACTTCATCTAGTCCTCACATATCTGTTAAACCCACAATGTAGATGCAGTGCTAATATCAAATCTCCAGGATGGGGATGCATACAATTTAAGTACATATGGTCAAAGAAAGCACAGAGGAAAGAACTGGACAGTGCTGGCCCTGGCTGCTGTCACCAAGACAAGGAGAACATGGCAGGGCCACTCTGACAGTTGCCAAAGAATTTTGGTTGTAATAAGAATCCGGAGATGGAAGTTAGGAAATTTCCCTCAAAGAGGGAAGTGAGAGTTTTCAGGGAGAAACAGAGAGATGTTTTTCACTGGAAGATCCATTATGGTTAGAGAGAAAGTGAACAGTCTCTAAGAGATAAATCTTAAAATTGAAAACAGCCCCTACAGATGGAACAGTGGCTCTGGCTTCCGTGTACAGGAGAACTCCTCCTACACTGCTGACTCGAAAGCCTGCAATGTACTTATAACTCAGGAATCACTTTTAGCAGTGGAGACACTCAGGTTATGAAGGGTGGGTACATGGAGATGAGACCCACTGAAGGCACCAGTCTCATGACGCCATCTCATTGAGTTCACTCTTGGACACAATCTCTTTGAAATGAATTTTCAGGTGGGACTGTGGGAGAGCAGAATACATCACCCCAAAATACTCCACTTTGGCAGGTAGATTGTTTTGAACCGAAGGCACTTTAGATTCCATGGGCTCAAGGAAACTTCTGCCTCTGCCTTAACTACTTAGAGGAATCTAAATTGGGGTCTTTCCCAGAATGAGAACTATTACTGGAGATATGTTTTACCTGAGTGATCCATTTGTTGGACAGTGCAAACATCTAATTACCAAACATATGTTCTTCTTATAATCCTGTGAATTGCCCTTCTCTGCTTAAAGCCACAGGCCCTTAATTCTATCCCTTAGCTCAGGATGTCATACATACCTCATTTTACCTTTTTGTCTCTGAATCTTTCATTTATGTGGGGCTTCAGATTCTCTCAGGTGTATGTGTGTTCTCGTATGTATAAAATTTAATTTGATTTTCTCCTGTTAATCTGTCTCATGTTGATTTGATTATTAGACCAATCAAAAGAGCCTTTGTAAGGTAGAAGAAAATTCTTCATCTCCTGCAGGACCAACGATTGCTGTTTAAAATGTTTCTCTTTATTTCTTCCCCATTCTAACTTTTTCCCTAGTGTTGTTTAGTTGGATTTCCACAGTACAGTGAAACTTGACTAGGATCCAATTAATGCAGAATTTCTAACCTGGAGCCCTAGGGACATCGTGGTAAGATTCATTGCATATTTGTAGTACCACTGGTAGTTTTATTCCCTGCCACACTGGGGATTAATGAGCTATTTATTTAGAAAACATTGGAACTTTATACCGTGTATGGTATTGTGTTTCTAAAGAAATACGATTTGTTCAAAAGAATTTATAACCAAGCTTCATAATTGATGCTTATCTTAAAGTGAGTTCTCCCTGTGTGAGAATGATGCTTGGGGGAAGCTCATGTGAGCCTACTGGCTTCTCCTTTAGGTATATGTAAAAATAGATTCAAGTTCTTAAATTTCTTGCATTCCTGACATTCCTCTCAGGCCCTTCCTTTCACTCAAAAATTTTGTCTTTCTTATTCCTATTTTCCTATTACTCAACACTTAACAACAGCAACAACAAAAAAAAGAAGCATGTTTGACTTTGCATATAATAGATTTTCAAATCTTACTTGTTGATTAAACAAATAAATGCCCACATATATGAGAGAATGAGTGAATAAAATAGAGTTGATTTAAGAGTTTGAGCACTGAAGAACAGGAACAGAGCTATAATGAAACTATTGTGATCTATAGGTGGCATTTATTCCCTTCATTTCTTTGAGATACACCACCATCCCAGGCTTCTAGGACCCCTCCTTCTTAAAGCTATGATTCCAGAAAATTGAGGGTTTAGTCACTCTCCTAATTAGCCAGGCTTTACCCCTTTTTTACTGGTTTTTGCACACAAATGACTTTGCAGTTTTCCCTAGGAAAAGAATACACGGTGTGTGACTAAATCTGACTAAATCAATACCTCCCCTTTCCCTCTCCCCCTCCCTTTTTTCTGCCTCCCAACCCCCCTGTCTTTCATCTTTCTCCTAATTCCTCAATGTGACACCTAACCTTGCTTCTGACTTTTCAACTATAGCCTGTTGTTTCTTACTGATTAAATCAAACACCTCTTTGCAGCTTCTTCCTGAATTCTGTGAATGCCCTTTGGAGCCTCCTAAACCTCTTTGCTACATTGAAAAATCTATTTATATAATACTCTGTGTTACAAGTAAACTTAGTTTTAGCCACTAAAGCATAACAAATCTTTGCCATTCCTTTAACTGTTTGTTGTCATTCCACTGTTTTCACTTCCCCGGTGAGATGCCCAGCTTCCAAGGGAAGGTCAGTTCCATGGGAGAGCTGCTAGACAGTTAATGGCCAGCACAAACCAATTCCATTTTAGGCTCAAGTACAGAGATCAGTAGTTGGAATAAACTGACACGTATTAAATATTCATTTTGTAATAAACCATACACACACAGTAAAACTTTTTCATCACAAAAACCCTATACTTTTGATACTATTATGCCATTTCACAGAGTGTGAAATTAAGCCCTGAAAGATGTCTTATGTAGCTCTAACACTTGGAAGCAGAGGATGAGACCTCAAGCCACTGTTACTTGATCTCACTCTTTTTCAAGACAAACCTTTGCTGAAAATACATACACCATTATCTAGTTTTTTTCATGCCAAATGGAAGCCCCGTATCCATTTAGTAGTGACTTCCCATAGTGGGGTCACTGTGAATATAATTAATTCCACTTTAAAATGATTACAATTGTAAATTTTATGTTTTTTTTAATGTTACCATAAACACACACATTTAAGCAGTCTTTCACATTCCACTTTTTCTCACAACTCCCTTTCTTTAGAAGTTATGTCAATAATTACAGAGTTCAGGATGAAATACCTAAGCTGGTTTCATTAAGCTAAAATATTATGTACTATTTTTTTTATTATCTTCATTATGACTTTACCTGGTTAACTATAGATTTTATGGCACAGGGATGGAGATAGTATTATCACTTATCGAAAGCTGCACTTCACAGGGGGACTGCAATGAGTTTTAAAGCACTAAAGTTTTCTAATATAGGAATGCCATTGCTGAGAGAGAAGTGTACCATTTGCACATACACACACACACACATTCCCTGGTATTTATTTAGTCTGTTGGATATAAAATGAATCTTGGAGCTTTCACTTGAATTTCCACTTGACAAAGCTTTGACAAGATGTTGATGACTTCCAAATCACTTTTCCAGTCCACACCTCCCTCCTGAGCACTAGACCATATATCTCACTGCTTAGTGGACATCACCTTGATATCCCTCAGACACATGAAATTTAACTTGTCCAGAGCTGTACTCATTATTTTTGTACTCTTAGATTTGCTGCTGTTTCTATATATTTGATTTTGCTTAAGATATAACTATCCACTCAGCTGTCCAAACCAGACATCTAGGCAACATTCTCAAATTTTTCCCCACTCATATCTTATTAATCATCACATTCCTTAGAGTGTATCACAGTGTCTCTCAAGGCCAATTTCAAAGGATCAGCCTACACACACCTACACATGCATTCACAAGCAAAGGCTTCCATTTCAATTGCTGTGTATGACACATTCAGCTATCCATTTGCTCTAGAAAATTGATCTCTATAGTCACAGAACTGGCCTTGGATCTCAGTCAAAAGAAAGCTTGGAAAGTTAAATTACTAAGAGATAAAGAAAAATACATTATTTCCCTGGATCCTTTACTAGAAATTTAATTCTCTTAAGTTTTTTGCTCTTATTATATCAATAAATATTTAAGTAGCAGCAGCCAATTTGAGACTCTTTCTGACTTATATCAGGCCTATATGGATACCATCCCCTCAACTTTCTTGCTCATGACCTCTAGGAGAAGCAATTGTAGACCATATGGAGAGACTATTATCTTTTCCTATATTTTTTTTTATTGTTCAAGTACAGGTGGTGAAAGACAAATACCGTATGATCTCACCTATAAGTGGAACCTAATCAGCAAAACAAACAAGCAGGCAAAATATAATGCAAGACATTGAAATGAAGAACAAACAGAAAGAGTATTTTAAAGTATAGATATGTTCATCTGATATTGCACTAGCTTTTACCCACAGGCTAAAGAGTAATTTCCTTCCGTTTTAAAGCTTAAGCAGGATTCTCAGAAAATCTGCAATACAACAATATAAAAATCTTAGCTCTAACATTATAAAACATGTAGTCTAGGTGTATTTGGAATAATATAGGATAATTTTTCCCAGATATGTAAATCAATTTTAAGAACTTCTAATTTAAAATTGGACATGTAAAATATAGCCTTTCCTTCATTGTCTAATGGGAAATCATGCAAAAACAACAAGGTCAATGAAAAATAAGAAAACACTATCATCAAAATTTTTGACATTTGTGAAAAGGGTATCAAAAGAAACAGATGCATGAAAAAGTACATGATGAGTTCTTCAACTTCCTGCCTATCTCCATTTAATAGTGAGATACAAAGGCAAAAGTAGCCAGATATAATATCTTCATTCTTAAGGAACATTCCCTTTACCATGACACAGAGGCTTGGCCTCTCTTTCAACTTTCTGAAAACAACAGTTTCAGAAAAATTACTTACTTCAAAAATATTTAATCAAAAAGGAAGAGTCACAGAATCAAAGATGACACAGGAACCAAACAATAAATAAAAGGGCATAAAAATAATATTCATCATAAAATAAAATAATAATAAGACAGAAAATCTTAGTCTTTCAACATAAATTTTTAAAAATCTAATAAAACAATACCAAGATAATATAGGCAAAGATACATGAATTTAGGACAAGGTGATAAAATTAGAATATGATGAAATATGTATATAAGAAATAAGAAAAGAAATGAGAGAAAACTAAAAAACACAAATAAAGGTAAAATTGTTAATGATAACAGGAGAATATACTCTACTAACTAAGGTCATAAAAAAAAACAACAAGATTTAAAAAGGTAAGCAAAATGAAATGGATATAAATGTTTTCCTAAAAGAACTTTGAGAAAATAAAAGGTAAGGGAGAAAAAAATTATGTAAACTGGGTAACTAAAGAAAAAAATTAGAATAAAATCTATCTTTAAATATATTATTCAATAAAACTTTTCATAAACAAAGTCTTAAAATAGAGACTAAAGTTTATTCTGTGTCCTAGGAAAACCTGACAGATGGTCAACACAAATAAATGCCCTATGAAATTGAGCTTTGGGCAGCCAGACAAATATCAGGTCTCTTAAAAGCAGAAAAATAAATTTGGTTTCAGAGTTCTCCACAACCATATTCAATGAGAGAAGACAACTGAACAATTAAAACATCTCAAGAAAAAGAAAAAATGGCTGACTCAAGAATTATATACATACAAGCTTCCAGGTTGAGGAATTAGAATGTGTTTCCATACCAACTCTCAAGAAAACTGAAGCTCTTTGTTCAAAACCTCATCATATAAATCTCTTCTGGCTGTTGAAAGAGAAAAAGGGAGATAGAGAAACATCAGCCTGATAGAGAAACATCAGTTGGTTGCCCCCTGTACATTCCAAGACTGGGATTGAAACCACAACCTAGTTTCCAGATATAGACCTCTTTGAAACCCACAACTGGTTTTCCCTAAATGAATAAAAATGCTGTGATTCTATTTTCATGATGTCAGATTAGAATTGCTGCTGTTTCTGAAAATTCTGGTCAGAAAGGGCATAAGTAAACACAGCTCACCTCATTACACAACTACATCAAAACTACAACTAAATTACAGAACAACCATTGTTCAGGACCACCAGATATCGAGGCAAATGGAAGTCCTACAACTACAGGATTAAAGAAGAAACCACACCAAGACTGGTAGGAAAAGTGGAGATGCGGAACAGGCTGATCCCATGCCCACATGTGACAAATAAAAATCAGAAGGGATATTTCAAGAGTGAAGGGCTCCAGCCCCATATCAGACCCTCCAGCCCAGGGTTCCAGTGTCAGGAAGATAAGTCCACATAACTTCTGGCTGTAAAAACTAGTAGGAATTGAGGCTGTGGAAGATAGAGACTTCTGCAGTCCCAGGCAGTTCCTCTTAAAGGACCCATGCACAGACCTACTTGGACTCACTCCCCTTGAGCTCCATCACCAGTGCAGCAGCATGAAAGGTGCCAGGGACATACAGGGAGAAACTGAAGTGTCTGGCATCAGGACAAGAGCTGGGGGGCAGCTTTCTCTCAGACAGAAGTGCTGGTAGTGGCCATTGTTCCATTTCTGAGCACTCCCCACATAAAGCTGGCAGGTGGGTGCCATATTTGGCACTCCATCAACCTATCTCACACTGTTTGCAAAAACCTGGTGATTCCCTGAGGCTCCACCGCACTCAGCTTTTGGGCCCACTCATGCTATCCCCAGTGGCTTTTCCATATGAATGTCTTTTCTTGGTCCATGTTTTAGATTTTCCTAAATTCTCTCAGACAAGCAGCATATGGACTCAGCAAGGGGTCTGGCTGGCACTAGCAGTAGCCAACCTCTGTTCATAGCTTGGACTCACTGGGCACCTCCAAGCCCAGCACAAATAGCCACCATCTGTAGGTCACTTTGTAGACTATTCTAGGCACCCTGGACAGAACATAAGCTGTGGCTGACTTTGGCCTACACCTCCCAAAAGGCCCAAGACCCTGTGTACCCAGTGGACAGCTACAGACCACATCAGAGTACCACCACCCAACCACCTCTATAAGCTGCACACTCTAGGAGCAGGCTCAGCACACCCCAGAGCCTTATTGAAGTAAATCCTGTTCTGTGGAGTGGGCCCTCACACCACTGATCCTCCACGGTAGTTGAAGGTTGGTGGCCACAGCTAGTCCTTGCTGCTGACTGGCATGGGTACATCCCTTCCATTAACCTGCCAGTAACAATCAAGGCTCAACTACAAGAAAAATTGTACACAACCCACACCACACATACCCAGCTTGGGTACTAGGGGAGGCTGTGCCACTAGAACTTATAGAACACCTTCTATATTAGGTCCAAGCTAGGGATTCATGGTAGCTCTACATAATACATAGAAACAAATATGAGGAGGCTGCCAAATTAAGACACAAAAAAACATGGCCCAAATGAAAGAACAGAACAAAACTCCAGAAAAAGAACTAAAAAAAAAAAAGGAGACAAGCAGTCTACCAGATGCAGAACTCAAAATACTGATTATAAGAGTGCTCAATGAACTTAGAGGAAGAGCAGATGAACTCAGAGAGAACTTCAACAGCATAAAAAAGAACATGAAAACAAAAAAAAGAACCAGTCTGAAATGAAGTATACACAAACTGAAATGAAGAACCATTTTCAGTGAATCAACAGTAGAGTGGATGAAGCCAAGAATCAAATCAGCGATTTGGAATTTAAGGAAGTAAAAACACATAAACAAACAAAGCACATCCAATTAAATTGGCAAGAAGAAAAAAGAATTTAAAAATATAAGGATAGTGTAAGGAGCCTCTGGGACTACTTTAAGTGCACCAATATGCACATCATGGGCGTGCCAGAAAGAGAAGAGAGAGAGCAAGAAATTGAAAACCTGTTTGAAAAAAAATGACAGAAAACTTATCTAACTTGGTCAAAGAAATAAACATACAAGTCCAGGAAGCACAAAGAGTCCCAAACAAGAAAAACTCAAAGAGGCTTGCACCAAGACAAACCATAATTAAAAATACCAAAGGTTAAAGAAAAAGAGAATCTTAGAAGCAGCAAGAGAAAAGATGTCAGTTACTTACAAGGAAGCTCCCATAAGACTATCAGCTGATTTCTCAACAGAAACTTTTCAGGCTAGAAGGGATTGGTGATAAATATTCAAAGTGATGAAAAGCAAGGACCTATAACCAACATTACTGTACTCAGTAAAGCTATCATTTAGAATTGAAGGTCAAGCAAAGAGCTTCCCAAACAAGAAAAAACTAAAGGAACTTATCACCACCAAACCATTATTATATGAAATGTTAAAGGGCGTTCTTTAAGAAGAAGATCAGAAATATGAACAATAAAATGGCAAGAAATACATATTTATCAACAATTGAATCCCTGCCCCCCCCAGAAAAAAACAAAATAAATGAACAAACAGAACAGAAACACAATCATAGATATAGAGAATGTTTTGATGGTTGCCAGATTGGGGAGAGGTGGGGGGCTGTGCAAGAAAGGTGAAGGGATTAAGAAGTACAAATTGGTTGTTACAGAGTAGTCATCAGAATGTAAAGTACAACATAGGGCATACGGTAGCCAAAGACTATATGTGCATGAACCATAAATATGATCAGAGGTGTGGGAGTTGCCTGAGGGAGTGAGGGGGTCCTGGAGGAGGGAGCAAGGGGGAAATATTGGGAAAACTGTAACACTATAAACAATAAAATATAATTTAAATTTAAAAAATTAATTAATGATTAATACACAATCATTCACACATAAAGGAACAAATAACATTTTTGTAACATACAAACACAGTGGAAATATGCATATTACTTTCAGCCCATTTTAAAGAAATCCCTAGAGGATGCGATTTTGCCAAACAAGAAAATAAGAGACAAAAAACAGGTTGAGAGTATTAATGTATGTAGTTATAAAAAATGATTTTTTAAAATGTAAAAATAATGCCTATAAAATGAAATGTTATACACATTTATAATATAAATATCATAAAACTAACATTAGTTTAAAATTTGTGGCCATTATTTCTTCAAATATTTTTTCTGTCCTTTCTGCCCTTTCTTTCAGGGATTCCTATGATGCATATATCAAGACATTTGAATTTGTGTTAATTAACATATATTCTTTGTTTTAAATTTTATTCTCATATTTCATTTTAAACAGTTTCTGTTGGCATTTTCCCCATTTCTCTTGCTTCTGCTCTTGGTCTCATTTATTCTATACTACTGAATCAGTTAGGTACCTTGTTGATACCTAAGCCATAATCTTAGATTAATACAATTCAAGTTTTTGCTCTTGTTATAATTTAATATCAAAGTACTTTTCATTGTTTGGCGTATACATTGAGCTAGTGAATTTTAGGATCGTAGTGAGGCAAGATAACCCTTAGAAGTCATATATTGTCATCTATTGTTTTACCTTCCATGAATCTCTAGCTCAAGAATGAACTACATTTTGTGTGTATGTCTGTGCATGCCACAATTTTATCATGTGTAGACTCATGTATATACTGTAACAATCAAGATAATGAGTAGTTCTATCACTATAAGGGTTTGTAGTATTGATCTTTCATAACTGCATCCACATAGTCCCTCCCCTCTGTCTCTAAACCCTGCCAACATCTAATATGTTCTATTTTAAACATATTTTTAATTTTCCACGTAAGGAGCTTGGAAGTCAACATTCCATGCTAAAGACAAATAAAAAGCTAAAAAGACTGAAAAACCCACAAATCTTTTAGGATCTGTAAGAGAGGTAAGGACATAGGACAAACTGCTGCCCCCAAATTAGACAGACAGGCAGGTGAAAGCAGGGAGGTATGACTACCAGAGCAGAGATTCACTAGCAGAAACTGCTGTGGGAACTAGTGTCAGGGTAGGGAAGTCTGAACTGTAATTGACAAATGGCTGCAAGCTCAATGTGGACAGCTCTGAAAGTTAAAAACTCTAGGAGGACCCATTAATAGTGGGGCCTCTACAATATTTTAAGATTTACCTCCAGGAGCTTGACCAGATTCCTGCAGTAAATATCTGAGAAAAATCCCTTTCTGCTTCTGAGAGAATGGGGGAAATAAACTACTTTGAAATATAGTCATATGCCACATAAGGATGTTTTGGTCAACGTTGAACCGCATATAAAATTGTGGTCCCATAAGGTTTTAATGGAGCTGAAAAAGTCCTATCTCCTAGTGACATCACAGCCATGGAATCGGCAGAGTGCAATGCCTCGCTCGTGCTTGTGGTGGTGATGCCGTTGCAAACAAATCTACTGCATTACCACTTACATGAAAGTACAGCACATATAATTATGTACAGTACATACTCGATGATAATAATAAATGACTATGTTACTGGTTTATGGATTTACTATACTATAATTTTTCTTTTATTTTAGAGTGCACTCTTTCTACCTAAAAATTTTTTTGTTGTAAAATGGTAGATTGTGTTATGCTGGCAGCAGCCTCATACATCTCTTGTTTACCATGTCTTTTCACATCATTTTCTCTTGTACTTGATTTAATCCAGTGTTATTATATAAATTTGGTGTAACCTAAGTGTATACTGTTTATGAAGTCTACATTAGTGTACAGTCATATCCTTGGTCTTCTCATTTACTCACCCCTCACTCACTGAGTTACCCAGAACCACTGCCAATTCTGCAAGCCTCATTTATAGTAAGTACCCTACAAAAGTATGCCATTTTTTATCTTTTATACCATATTTGTACTGTACCTTTTCTATGTTTAGATATGTAAATACTTACCACTGTGTTATAATTATACTGTATAATTTTGTACAGTATTTTGTATAGTAACATCCTGTACAGGTTTGTAGCCTAAGAATCATGTAGTCTATAGGTGTGTGGTAGGCTTTACCATCTAGCTTACTGTAAGTACACTCTATGGTGTTTACACAATGCATAATATTGGCTAGTAATGCATTTCTCTGCACACATTCCTGTCATTAAGCAGCACATGACTGTATACTGGAGTACTCTGTTCTTTATAAAAAGGTCTGCCCGGAGAGGAAACTAGTTAACCAGAGCCTAATTCACTGGGGTGTTATCAAAACCTAACTAAAAACAGTATATGGATATGAAAATGACATTAAATATTAAAATAATCTTGAAAAAGAACAAAGAGAACTTACACTACCTGACTTCAGGCTTTTCTATAAACCTACACAAATCAAAAGAATTTGATAGTTAAATTAAAATAGATGTATAGAACGATTGTGAACAAAAAATAGAATTATACAATCATGCGATTTTCAAAAAGATGCTAAAGCAATCTAATGGAAAAAAATCAGTCTTTTTTGCAAATGGCATCATAACATTTGGATATACTAATATATGAAAAGTATAAACTATAACTTTGACCTCGCACTTAAAAATAAATACAAGATGTACATAAGATATAAATGCATTAGCTAAATTTATGAGGTTGTTTGAAAAAAAAATAGACACCAACGTTCATAACCTGGAGGTACGCAAATATTTATTAGGTCATAAATAGCCAAAAAAAAAAAGGAAACTATATTCCATTAAAATATAAAACTCTGGTTTATAAAATGAATAAATAAACTAAGCAAAATAGTACAAAAACATATCTGAGAAAATATTAGTATTCAGTGTTTATAAATAATCCATACAACTACATATTAGATATGTAGTTGAGTAGATATCTCAATTAAGTAATGGGAAAATATTTGAAGAGAGTTCACAAAACAAGATAGATGAATAGCCAATAATCCATTGAATAATTTTCAATGTTATTATTTGTCACGGAAATGCAAATTAACACTGCAATAAAATCCATAACACTCTCACCAGAATACCTAAAACTAAACAGTACCAATGGCTGGTGAGATTTAGAGGAACCAGAATGCTCATACTTTGCTGGTAATAGTGTAAAATGCTAGACAACCACAACTCACATTCCGGAAAGGTCAAAAAGAACAAATCATAGGCTCTAGCAAATGTTAATGAGAATGTGCTGCAGCCACAGCTTTCATCCATTGTTGGTGGGCTTGTCACTTAGTAAAACCAGTTTGAAAAACTGAAGCTGAACGAACACATGCCCTATAACATATTTTCTCCTACGAATAGGCACATATATCCAGGAAAGTTGCGTACCAAAATGCAACTAATAGTAAAGTCGATGCTAGTTAACAAATGCACATATACAAATGATCATTAACGAGAGAAGAAAAAAGCTGCAAAAACTGTTTGGAAATGAAAATTAATGAATTACAACTACATACATTTTTATGGGTAAATCTCAAAAACAATGTTGAGTAAAATATGTTAGAAAACATAATGTAGCTGAACAGCACTTGGGGTTCTGCTGCCGGCTGCTGCCCTCTAGGCAAAAATTCCAGAGGCAAAGTTTGGTGATAAAGAAAAGGAATCTTTATTCAAAAGCTTCACAATTTTGGAATAACAGCTTTCCACAAGAATTAGTCACTTAGGCCTATCAATTAGGGCCAAAAAAAAAGAAAAACAAAAACCTCTTTAACTCTTTTGTTGCAGCTTTAATCACTTAAGCCTATCAATTAAGGCTAAACTCTAACAGCTGGATTCTCCTATCATTCCTGGTTAGTTTTTAGTTATGTTATTTCTATAGAGTTGGTTTACAAATTAAAACAACATAATATACAAAAGCTACACAATTTTGGAAGAATGGCAGGCTTTTGCCTCAGAACCTGTTCCCCCTAAAACATCAAAAGAATAAACCTGCCACCATCTGCCAGGCCAGCTTGGTCTTAGGCTGTGCCTGGAGTTCCTTCCCATACAAAATACTGTCCCTTGGGAAATCAGGCAGCTGCAGCATGATCATCCAGACATCCTCGAGGAAGAGAGCCCGAGCCCGAGCCCGAGCCCGAGCCCGAGACTGAGACTGAGACTGAGCGAGAACCAGCTCAGGAGCCAGAGAGCCCTCTCTCAGCCAGAGATCCAGCCTTCTTTTTATTTCCATGTGCTCTGGCAGCATTCAGCTTCTCAGCCAATCACATCCTAGACTACCCACAGCTACCTCTACAAACTCCTCCTATGACACCTCCCTACTTCTCTCCAGTGATCTGAGTATTCTTAATCAGATCTCTCTGTATCAATAAGACTGGTAGAAGGGGCAGAGATGGGCAGCCGGGGCTGAGCGGATGCAAGGGAAGGCAGTGGGTGGTGGACTGGGAGGTCCCACATTCGCATGCGGATAAGCCAAGAAGAACAAATGGGGAGCGAGATAGACCACAAAACCCAGGGATCCAGCAGAGATGGAAAGTATAAAAATTAAAATAAAAAATTCACTGGTGTTCAACAGCTGATTGGAGCAGGCAGGGACAGAAAGAGTAAATTTGAAGACAGGACAATTGAAATTACTGAATCTGAGGAGAAAGAAAGCAGACGAAAAGGGAACAAAGACTAAGGACTCTGGGACACCATGAAGTAGACCAACATATGCAGTATTGGAGGGATAGAAGTGGAGAGGATATTTAAACTGGTGGTTGGAAACATCCCAAATTTCATGAAATATACACATTTAAAAATCTTGGAAACTTTATGAACTCTAAATACATTAAACTCGAAAAGGCTCATATCAAGACACATTATAATCAAATTAACTAAAACCAAAGACCAAAAAAAATCTTAAAAACAGCAAGAAAAAAAGAGACGTTCTGTCAGATTAACAGCCAGTTTCTTATGAGAAGCCATGGAAACAGAAACACAGTATGATGATGTATTTAAAGTGCTGAAAGAAAAACAATTCTCAAGAAATAATTCTAAATCTGGCAAATCTCTCCTCCAAAAATGAAGGGCAAATAAGATATTCCTAGAAAGAAGGAAAGAAGGACAGATGGAAGGAAGGAAGGACAGACAATGAGAAAGAAAGAGCTGAAGTTAAGTATTGATAAACCTGCCTTAAAGGGGAGTCTTGTAGGCTGAAATGAAAGGACACTAAATTGAAGGTATCTGAAGAAATGTAAATATATGTATATAGTAATGGTAAATATATAGGAATATATCAAAGCCTATATATCTCTGTATTTTTCTAACTCATTTTTCTCACAATTTAAAACACGTACATGAAAACAATTATAAATCTATATTATTGGGCATATAATGTTTAAATAGACATTTATCCAAAGAAAATGTTCAAATGGACAATAATTACAGGAAATGATTCTATCAATACTCTTTAGGAAAATGAAAATCAAAACCACAATGAGATATTGTTTCACACTTACTAGGATAGCTACGTTAAAAATAAAACAAGCGTTAGTGAAGATGCGGAGAAATTAGGACTCTTTTACATTGCTGGTGGGAACATGAAGTGCTGTGCCAGTTGTAAAAACAGCTTGGCAGCTCCCCATATAGCTGCAAATATAATTACCTTTGGCCGTGGTTCGTAGCAATTTCATTGCAGTGCTCTAAGACCACCGCATCCTAGAACTTATTTCTACCTCATCATATATATTTTCTCTTACTTAAAATGTAATACATGTTCTTTGCCTATTAGTAATAGGTCTTTTATTTTATTTCTATCATGTTTGGCAAACATACAAAGAAGAAAATCCTAACCATATGGAGTGGAAGTGAAGAAATAATCAGATACTACGAATTGGCTGTAAGTGGTCAAGGGTTGAAGCCTAAGCTGAAAAGTCTATGAACAGACACCCACAACCCTATTATTTCATTAGTCCTCGTCCTCTCCATCGTAAAGACTGATATAAGCCATTATCATCTCATGCCTGCCATGCTGCCTACATCCTCTATTCTTCCTGCTGCCTGGGCACCTCCCTCCATTTTATCTTTAGCATTGCATCAAGATGAATCTATCTGAAAAACAAGTCTTAGGTCATCCCTGATTCAGAGCTATTCATGTCTCTCCTAAAACATTAGTAATACAGTGTCCTAGCACAACAGAAAAAGCCTTCCATGACCTAGACCATCACAGAACTATCCTCATAGTTGGAACTTATTTTAAAAAAAAAAGACTTACTCAATGCATGATCAATGTTTTCTGCAAGGATAAAGAAAAGAAAAAATAAGGTTAATAATGGGAGTAAATTCTCTTACTTTATACATATTTTCTGAGCATTGTCTCTGTGTAGGAGATTAAGAGGGGAAAGGAGAATATTTTCGATCTCAAATATATGCCTCTTCTACCTTATCTCTTGCTGCAACCTTTCAGGATTTGGGTTTAGCAGGAAATGTAAGACGTGCAGAAACATGCCATGCAGTTAGGACTTGATTAATATGCTTAGGGAATCCAGTAAGAGAAGGTTCATTTTTCATGTTGGGGATTTAGAGAAAGCTATAGACATTTGATCTGGGCCTTGATGTAGGGAGTAGGGTAGGTGGGAAGAGACAAATCTCCAGCACCTGGAGAAGGCCCTCTGGTGTGTGAAGGTCAGGGATGAGATATTATACATGCTGTCATGCTAGTTGACTGTAATGCAGAACATGTGAAGTTCAGCAATCAGCAGTAAGGTTGGAACACCAGTGTGGCTAGCTTTGGAGGGTAAGAGAAATTGTAAGTTGAGTCTTCTCTATGGAGACTCTTGAGGCACCAGCTAATACTTTGCAAATCCTGATCCCTGGCTGCTTCCTCTCACTGGCTGCCCTTTCCACCAGTAATTTATTCAGACTTACTCTGCTCCTCTCCATGCTCCTGGCTCCAACTCTGTAACAATAGACTTCCATCAGCTTCATAGGAAACTGACTGCCCCTTAGACCATTCTTCATGTTGCTTTGTACTTCCCTAAGCCTGGGTATTTCTCCACAGAAGGCTTGGGAACAGGGAAAAGAAAAAGAAAAAAACACTGGTCTACAGACAGATCTGCATTCTAATAACAGCTCTTCTACTTGTAGGCATATGACCCTGGGCAAATTATTTAACCTCTCTGAACCATATGTAAAAAGATAATAATTATTATCTTAGAGAGATACCATGAGGGTAAAATAAAATACTTAAGCCTCTAGTTCTTAGATGCTTCATAAAATATTAGATGTCTTACCGCTCTAGTCGTTAGGCTCAGTGAGGTCAAACTGTGGGCTCTAATCTCCCCCTTCTCTGTAGTCCTCAATTAGGGCAGCTTAATAAATTCTCTCCTGTGATCATTACTAACTCTCTTGGTTTCTTGCTCAGAGGCAAGGAGACAGTATTACATAGCAAGGCTTAAAGGCTCCTCTTCATTCTTGAACTAGGCTCACTGGGGAACCTGAAAGTTCAAGATTTGACCTGTTCTGGCATTTGAGCTGATTGACATTAGAAGTGCCTGTGTAACAACTGGAGGGGAAAGAAGAATGCTCTAATCAGTCTAAACCTGGGGGAAAAGTAATTGCAAATTTATGGTGACTAAAACAGGTATGCAAAATAGTGTGTGACTGAGTTTGCCATGATCTCCCAAGACAGTTCCTAGTTGGGAACTCTCTTGCGAAAAAAGACTTAGGACTATCTTCACAAGTTTGTGTCGCAGGTAGTGCAATATTTATTCAGCACACAGATAATTAGTGAATACTCTTGACAATTGTAATGCTGGCTCTCTGACTTGATTTTGGCTGGAGTGTTATTTAGAGACTTAACACATAATATCCTGTGGCCCCAGATGCCTGTGTGAATGTGATTGAAGTCCTCACTCCTGCTAGTTTCAGAGTGCAGGTAACTGAAGGTGACTGGTAGAAGAGCATCTGCTGACTTAAAAAAGTTGGCAGCTCCTGGCTTCTGAGATCTACTACAAGAAGAATATCACTGCATCCAGGCATAAAAATGTTGCTGGACCCTGCAGATCTTATCATACATTTGTGGCGACTGTCCTGATCAGACTGAGCTGAGAGTGACATGACTCTCTCCTGCCAAGGCTTGCATACATGCCCTTGAATCCACTCTATTTTGTGGAGTCGCAGAATATTAGAGTTGAAGGAATAAGTTTATCTTATTTTGTAGATGGTGAAAATGAGACCTGAAAGAGTATAGCTCATCAAAAACACAGTGATGGTACAAAAAAGGCTGGTGTGAGAACACAGGTCTCCTAATTCCCAGAGTATTACTCTTTTATGATAGTTACCAAAATACATTAGTAGACAGTAATGCTAAATTAATTCATTGTTCTGCTATTGACACAGATAGTAGGACTATTTGACTATTTTCTCCAAAGTGCTAAGCTATGTGTACATAAAGCCATATTGTAATTTTCTAAATTTTTCCTGAACTTTAAAATCGCAATCCCTTAATGCATAGTGACCGTATTTTTTATAGCTTAACTTTATAGAGTTAAGAAGTAAAGGACATGAGCGGCTTTGCTGTGTACTGAGGGAGTAAGCATAGGACTCTGTCACAGACACGCATGCCTTCATTTATAAAATGATTAAGAGAAGGCCCAGAAGTATGACTAAAGTCTTAGCACAATAAAATATATTAAAAATCAATTTTAATTATTTTTCAAGTAATTGGAATTCAAAGTCTTTGATTATATCCTTAATCTACTTTCATACTATATTCAAGTTTTCAAATATTGAGAGGCTTTTATGGGTCTATTATTATGAACAGACAATTGTTTTTTAATGATCCTTTGGTCAGAGAACTCTGAAATCCTTTCTTTTACATTAATCAAAATCCTTCTGGCTTGCCCAAGCTTATTGCTACTTAAATTACCTTTTAGTATAGCCAGAGAAATATCCAATAGCTTTAAGTATGCTTAGGTAAGAAGAACTTCAGATATTAAAATCCCCAGGTGGCTACAGAGGTGAGCAGAAAATTGGGACAGGGCAAGAGGATAAAGGGCAGCAGCATTATTTCAATCATCCTTGATCCTCAACTCCTGCACATCAAATGTACATCTGTGTGTCTGCCTAGTCAATTGTCTGCCTATCATGTATTTATTTTGTTATCATATCTCAATCTAACAAGAACACGTGGACAGGGAAGGAGGTGGCCACCTTCCTGTAGCCTTGTCCATCCATGGTAGGAAGGATATTCCCAAATACCAGGCAACTGTCCCTGGTGTGAATATAATACATGTAGTGACCATTTGTATACCATTGGTTGCTTGCTGCTGTGTTTCTGGCTCAATTGCTTTCATGAGACAAGCTGAGGCAGATACTAAAATATCTTTCCAACCAGCTGAATATGTAACACTAAAGAGTTCTAAGAGCAGCCTGTCTTTTAACGTTCTCTCCCTTCTACACGCCCCCCACCACCACCACCTGTTACTAGAAGCAAAGAGCTGCTCCATACTGGTGGCTTTTCCAAGAAGTTCACACCATACCTATTTAATTACCCACTTCTAATGTTGCTGTACCAGAAATGGAAGCTTATGTCTCCTGGATTTCAGCACACAGCAACACAGTTTGTAGTTCTAAGAGGCTCAATTTTGCTTTAAAAAAATAACTTCTTAACTTTTGTACAAATATGCCATGTCTTTCTTGGTGCCTGGCAAAGGGAGTGGTAAGTACTCTGTCATTGAATGAAGGCTTGCTATGTACTCACATTTTCCCATTTGCTCAGTTAAGGCCATTGTAGCAGGATTTCAATAAACTTTCCTCTATGAAAGTGACATAATTTCATAACTTCTGATTAAGTCACGTCACTTTGCCTTTCCACTCTAAATGTTCTCACTGCACATTCTCATTCAGCGCTATGGCTTTCACTGTCATTTGTATGACTTTTAAGTCATTATCTCTAGCCAGACTTCAGTCTTCATTTCCATGACTGTGTATCAAGTTGCCTGGTATATGTTGCTGCCTGAAAGACCCACAGTACCTCAACACTAACATGTCCAAAGATGAACTCATCACCTTACACTTTCTCCCTCTCCATTACACACACATCCACATCCACATGCTCTCAAATGATCTGCCTCTGGTGCTTCCTATCTCAAAATATGTCACAATTCATCTAGTTAAGCAGGTTAGAAAACAGAAAGCTTGCCTAGAATTTTTCTCTCTCAAAATCTAGTAAACCCTTTTCTCTCAGTGGGTCCCATCTCTATAGCTTCAGAACAGATTTTCACCTTCTAAGTATGACTTCTTAAGTTAATGCTTATCTCTCTTTTTAATGAATTCTATTTTCTTAAGCATATTATGATCTGGCACAACTCTTACATAAATTATTTCTTTCCACCTCTCGAGTGTTGCCCTGTAAATACTTAAGACTTAACTCAAATGTTATTTCCTCTATGACATTTTCCATCTTCAATTATGCTGTTTCTTGCACATGTCTCTCTTGCAGCACTTCACATGTGTTACAGTGATTGCCCCATTTCTCTTTGTCTTGTATACCTTGCAAGATATACAAGGTGTAATCATGTTCCTTCCTTTTCCATTTCTCAAAAAACTAGCATGTGTGTAGTAGGCATTCAGTAAATATTTACAGATATTCAATGGAATAAATGGTAAGAACAAAGCCCTGGGAGGACAGGTCTAGTGGGTGGTCCCTGGGGAAGAATAGGGAACTGTTTTCTGAGATGGTAACTCAGATAGATTGAAGGGAGGAGTCAATTGGAAGCACTATGCCCTACAGGATCACTCAGCCCTGCAGACACCTGATAAATTGTAGGTCTGCCCTACTTGAATGAAAGTTGGTACCATGAGTCTAGTAAAATAAGAAAAAGCATTTGGCATTAAAAGTGGAATAAAATACCTTGCATCAAATAGGTGTTTAATCTATGACATGAACATGGTCTGAAGACAAGCAGACCTTTGGTCCAGGGCATCTGGTTACAAAGCCAAGTGATAGATCCTCAATGGCCTTATTCCCCTAAAGATATTATCATACCAGTATCCATGAATTTATATAAATTATCTAAAATGTATCTCTATTTTAAACTGTTACTTTATTTTCCTTAGGAGTAATAAGTAATTCTTTCAATATTCAAAGCTGTGAGCTGGGGAGAATGCTTACTAGTTCTATTAGTCTAGTATTGGGTGAACTAGTTATCATTCACCTCCTCCATGTAATTATAATTTTATGACTTGTATCATATGGCCTTTCCAATTAAATGCTGGGCCCAGTAGATTCTCAATTTTACCCTTGAGTACCTTCCTAATTCTTTGGTGGAAGTTTGTGTGCTTCCCCTAGTAATTTTTCTATAATTTTTTCATTAGTTAGATGCAGAATATGTGAAATGTTTACATCAGGTGTGCTAGTATTGTTAAAAAAAAAAACAAAATGGGAGTGAAAACCTTACATGATAAATATGGGAGTCATTTGTTTAATTTCCACTTATTCTTTTATTATCCTTGAGCAGTTTTTGTTTCCTTGTTTGTTTTACTTGTTTAAATTATAGCTTATGTGTTCTGTAATTTTTGTTGTGGTCAAAGAAATTGTTTAAATTTCTTGCCTTTTTTGAGGAAAAAATTGAGGGAAAAGGAATAAGAATGTTTAATAAGAATGAAAAATTTGAGTCCTTGACTTTGCTATTTAATTCATTTCTACTGTCTGCAAGGAACTGTGCAAAATTTTAGATGTATCATGGTAATCAAACAGACATGAATCTTTCCCTAATGAAAAAAGCACAATGATAAACACAACAATAAACATACATGGAAGTATATAACTATTCATTGTATTAAGTAAAATAAAGAAGTGAAGTATTTGAGCCAAAGAATTAAATGTGTCCTACTTGAGACTAGGTAATCCAGGAAAGCCTCTCTAAAGAAATGACATTAATTTAGAGATATGCATTGGGATAACAAGGGGAAGAATAGGAAACACAGCATTCCAGTCAGGAAATGCCATTGGAAAAGACCTTGCACTGGGAAAAATCTTGATCCTGGCAAGTTATACAGAGGATTTTAATGTGGCTGGAGCCTCGTAATGGGAGAAAGGATAGGCATGAAACAAGATGAAAGAAGATAAAATGAGATGAAATTACAAAGGTAGGTCATTGTCAGAAATGCCTTTTAGAAATATGTTTCATAAAGAATTTAAGCATGAGAATGGCATGATTAAATTTATATTTGAGAGACCAGTCCAGATGCTTAATAGACAGATATGTTGGTAAATAGTGTAGAAAAAGGAAGACTGTTTTAAAGACCGATGCAGTAATTACAAAATAACTAATGGTCGCCTGATGAACAAATGCTACAGAAGAGAGGAAGAAGAGTTCCATAACAAATTATTCAGCTGTATAAATTGATTTTTTTCTTTTTTTTTAATTGTTCAAGTACAGTTGTCTCCATTATCCTGCCACCACTTTTCCCTACCCCACCCACCCACACTTACCACCCTCAATCCTTTCCACCTTTGGTTTTGTCCACGGGCCCCTTAAAAGTGTTCTTTAATGACCCTTCCCCTTTTTTTCCCATTATCCTCCTCCACCCTCCCCTCTGGTTACTGTCAGTGTGTTCTTTATTTCAATGTCTCTGGTTATATTTTGCTCATTTTTTTATTTTCATTGATTAGGTTCCACTTATAAGTGAGATCACATGGTATCTGTCTTTCACAGCCTGACTTTCTTCACTTAACATAATGTTCTCAATTTCCATCCACACCATAGTGAAGGGTAGGAGCTCCTTCTTCCTTTCTGCTGCATAGTATTCCATTGTGTAAATGTACCAATTTTTTGATCCACTCATTCGCTGTTGGGCACTTAGGTTGCTTCCAGCACTTGTCTATTGTAAATTGTGCTGCTATGAACATTGGAGTGCAAAGGTTCTTTTGAATTGGTGTCTCAGGATTCTTAGGGTATAATCCCAGCAGTGGAACTGCAGGGTCAAAAGGCCATTGCGTTTTTAGTTTTTTGAGGAAATTCCAAACTGTTTTCTACTGTATCTGCACCAGTCTGCCTTCTCACCAACAGTGCACTAGGGTTCCCTTTGCTCCACACTCTCTCCAGCACTTGTTGTTTGTTGATTTGTTGATGATGGGCATTCTGGCTGGTGTGAAGTGGTATGTAACTGTAGTTTTAATTTGCATCTCTCTGATGGCTAGTGATGCTGAGCATCCTTTCATGTGCCTCTGGACCCTGTGCATGTCCTCCTTGGAGAAGTGTCTGCTCAGTCCTTTGCCCATTTTTTAATTGGATTGCTTGTCTTCCTGGAGTGGAGTCATATGAGTTCTTTATATATTTTGGAGAGCAAACCTTTGTTCACAGTATCATTGGCAAATATAGTTTTCCATATGAATGGTTCCCTTTTCATTTCACTGTTTTCTTTAGCCATGCAGAAGCTTCTTATCTTGATGCAGTCCCATTTGTTTATTCTTTCCCTTATGTCCCTTGCTCTAGGGGACATATCAGTGAAAATATTACTGTGTGGAATATCTGAGATTTTCTTGCCTGCGTTCTCCTCTAGGACTTTGATGGTGTCATGACTTATATTTAAGTCTTTTATCCATCTTGAGTTTATTTTTGTGTATGGTATAAGTTGGTAGTTGAGTTTCTTTTTTTTTTTTTTTTTTTTGCATGTAGCTGTCCAGATCTCCCAACACCATTTGTTGAAGAGGATATTTTACTCCATTTTATGTTTCTGCCCTTTTTGTTGAATATTAATTGACCGTAGAGATATGGGTTTATTTCTGGGCTCTCTATTCTGTTCCATAGATCTATGTGTCTGTTCTTATGCCAGTACCAGACTGTTTTGATTATAGGGGCCTTGTAATATATTTTGATGTCAAGTATTGTGATCCCTCCTACTTTGTTCTTCATTCTCAAAATTGCTGCAGCTATTTGGAGTTGTTTATGATTCCATAGAAATTTTTGAAATCTTTGTTCTATATCTGTGAAGTATGTCATTAGTATTTTAATAAGGATTGCATTGAATCTATAAATTGCTTTGGGTAACATGGACATTTTGATGATGTTAATTCTGCCAATCCATGAGCATGGTATATGTTCCCATTTATTTGTGTCTTCCTTAATATCTTTCTTCAGTGTTGTGTTTATTTCCTAGTACAAGTCTTTTACCTCCTTGGTTAGGTTTATTCCTAGGTACTTTATTTTTCTTGTTGCTATAGTAAATGGGATTTTTTCCCTGATTTCCGATTCTGATTTTCATTGCTGGTGTACAAAAATGCCTTCGATTTCTGAATATTGACTCTCTATCCTGCTGTTTTACAAAATTCACTTGTTAGGTTAAGTAGTTTTTGGTTGAGTCTATAGGGTTTTCTATGTACACCATCATGTCATCTGCAAACAATGACAGTTATACTTCTTCCTTTCCAATTTGGATGCCTTTTTTTTTCTTTTCTTGATGACTGTAGCTAGAACTTCCAATGCTATGTTGAATAGAAGTGATGAGAGCAGACGACCTGTCTTGTTCCTGATCTTATTGGGAAAGCTTTTAGATTTGCCCATTTGGTAGGACGTTGGCTGTAGATTTCTCATACAAGACCTTTGTGATGTTGAGGTATGTGCCATGTACTCTTGTTTTTCAGATTGTGTTTATCATAAATGGGTGCCATACCTCATCAAATCTTTTTTCTGCATCTATTGACATGATCATGTGATTTTTGTCTTTCCTTTTGTGTTACTTTTATTGATTTGTGAATATTGTACCATCCTTGCAGCTCTGGGATGAATCCCACTTAATCATGGTGTATGATCTTTTTGATGTATTGCTACATGCAGTTTGCCAATATTTTGAGAGAAATTTAGCATCTATGTTCATCAGTGATATTGGCCTATAGTTTTCTTTCTTTGTAGTCTCTTTATCTGATTGTGGGATTAAGATGATGTTGGCCTCATAAAAAGAGTTTGTGAGTCCTCCCTCTTCTTGGATTTTTTGGAATAGCCTGAGAAGGACAGGAGTATGCTCTTCCTAAATGTTTTGTAAAATTCTTCTATGACCGTCCAGTCCAGGGCTTTTGTTTGTTGGGAGTTTTTTTGATTACTGCTTCAATTTCACAAGCTGTAATTGGTCTGTTCAGGCTTTCTGCTTCTTCTTCATTCAGTTTTGGAAGATTACATTTTTTTAAAGATATTTATCCATTTCATCCAGGTTTTCAAATTTCTTGGCATATAGTTATTCATAGTATTTTCTTATAATCCTTTGTATTTCTGTGGTATCGTTATAATTTTCCCTCTTTCATTTTTGATTTTATTTATTTGGGTATCTCCCTTTTTTCTTTATGAGTCTGCTTAAAGTCTTGTTGATTTTCTTTATCTTTTCAAAGAGTCAGCTTCTGGATTTATTGATGCTATGAATTGTTCTTTTAGTCTCTATGACATTCAGTTCTGCTCTGATCTTATTTCCTTTCTTCTGCTGCTCTGAGCTTTGTTTGTTGTTGTTTCTCCTATTCTTGTAGACAGAGGGTTAGGCTGTTTATTTGAAATGTTTCTGTCTTTTTTAGGTAGGCCTGTATTGCTATGAACTTCCCTCTCAGGACTGCCTTCACTATGTTCCATAGGTTTTGGACTGTTGTGTGTTCATTTTCATTTGTTTCCAGAAATTTTTTGATTTATTCTGGGATCTCATTATTGACCCCATTCATTGTGTAATAGCATGCTATTCAGTCTCCATGAGTTTGAATGTTTTTGAGTTTTTTCCTTGAGGTCAGTTTCTACCTTCAAGCCTTTGTGGTCTGAGAAAATGCTTGATACAATTTCAATTTTCTTGAATTTATGAGGCCTGTTTTGTGTCCTATCATATGCTCTGTTTTTGAAAATGTTCCATGTGTATTTAAAAAGAAAAAGAATGTGTACTTTGCTTCTTTAGGATGAAAGTTTATATATATCAGTTAAGTTCATTTGATCTAATGCATCATTCGGTTCCTCAATATTCTTGTTGATATTTTGTTTGGAAGATCTATCCATTGTTGACAGTGGAGTATTAATATCCCCTACTATAAATCTATTGCTGTCTATATCTTTCTTGAAGTGCTCCATGATTTTCCCTATATATTTGGGTGCTCTTATGCTGGGTGTATATAGGTTTACAATGTTTATGCCTTCTTGATGGGTTCTTCCTTCACTATTATGAAGTGTCCTTCTGTGTCTCTTTTTACGGCCTTTGTTTTGAAGTCCATATTGTCTGATATAAGTATTGCTTCCATGGCTTTCCTTTTTCCCTGTCCATTTGCTTGGAATATTTTTTTTCTAACCCTTTGCTTCAATCTGTGTAGGTTTTTGCTCTGAGGTGGGTCAATTTTGGCAGCATATGTGCAGGTCATATTTTCTTATCCATTCAGCTACTCTATGTCTTTTAATTGGAGCATTTAATCCATTTGCATATAAAGTCATTATTGATAGGGTTTTTTTTTCTTTGTACCTGTGTTCCTCTCCCACTTTTTTCCTTCATCTTCTTAAAGCACTCCCATTAGCATATCTTGCAGTGCTGGTTTGGTGGAGTTGTATCCTTTTAGCCCTCTTTTGTCTGGGAAACCCCTTGTTATGCCTTACACTTTAATTGAGTGCCCTGCTGGGTAGAGTAGTCTTGGTTGCAGGCCTTTGCTTTTCATTATTTGGAATATTTGTTGCCATTGCCCTCTAGCTTATAGTGTTTCTGTTGAGAAGTCCACTGCTAGCCTTATCAGGGCTCTCTTGTATGTTACTTCCTGTTTCTTCCTTGCTGCCTTTAAGATTCTCTCTTTGTCTTCGCCATTTGTGTTTTTAATTATGATGTGCCTTGGAGTGGGCCTCTTTGAGTTCCTCTTGGTTGGGATCCTCTGTGCCCCCTGGACTTGTGTGACTTTTTGTCTCCTCAGATTAGGGAAGTTTCCCATTATTACTTTTTCTAACAGGTTTTCTATCCCTTGCTTCTCTTCTTCTCCTTCTGGTATCCCTATTACATGGATATTATTTCATTTCATCTTGTCCTGCATTTCCCTTAACCCCTCTTAGTTTTTTCTGGGTCTTTTTTCCCTTTCTTGCGGTCTCCAAGAGCTTTTTTCTACCTTGTCTTCCAGCTCACTGATTCAATCCTCTGCTTCATCTAGCCAGTTTTTGATTCCTTCTACTGTGTTCTTCAATTCAGAATTTGTATTCTTCATTTCCTCTTGGCTCTTGTTGATAGCTTCTATGTCCTTTGTCATGCTGATATAGTTTGCAGTAAGTTCCTTGTAGTTTCCCTGTAGTTTTTTTGTAGTTCTCACTGAGCCCACTGAGTTCATTGAGCTTCCTTATAATCATTGTTTTGAACTCAATATCTGACAGTTTACTTGCCTCTATTTCATTTGCTAGTCTTTCTGAGGATTCCTCCTTTCCTTCCAATTGGGCATTGTTTCTTTCTTCCCATTATTTGTGAGACTCTTCTTTTTTACTTCTGCTTATTAAATTGATCTGTTTTCACTCCCAGACTTTGTGGTGTGAACTTCTATGGTAGGAGACCTGTGAGGTTCAGTGGTGCAATCTCCTTGATCTGAGCTTAATACTCTTGGGATGCCTTTTATGTCATTTGTGTTGGCTCTCTGGATGTAATTGGGTTTTGATTGTTGTTTGCCCGTTTTTTGGTGGGTCCTTCCCTCTAGTTGGTTGAATGAAGGTCACTCTGCCCACCACATTTTGTGTGTAATTGTACAGGTGGTACCAGTATAAAACCACAAACCCAGGAAACAAACCTACATCCACAAAAATAACTCCCCTCCCAGCAATCTCAGTATCAACAACAAATGAACCAGTATTAGTAAAGCTGTAAAGAGATTAAGACTATTATAGAAAAGGAGAGAAATACACGATAGTATAAAATCTAGTGACTTAATATGCACCAACTTGATGGACAAGAAACAAATGTTAAAAGCTATGTAGTAAAGAAAATATTGCAAATCACAGAGAAGACCACAGTGGATTTTGTCTCAGTAGCCTCTAGTAATTACCACTGTTTTTTCTTACTGATCCGCCCCTGGTGATGTCAGATGTTGACCCCGTCTGACCTTAGGCAGTCTGTTCGAGACTTCCAGGGATCTACTGTCTGTGGCTGTCTCCTTCAGTTGTTAATCTAGCCATTCTGCTCTCAACAGTCAGACTTAAGCACCACAGGGAGGGACAGAATCCCTCCTGGGATAGGATTTGTTTCCCCTCAGCTTGTGTCCAGAGGGGAGTGGTCTGCCCGAGCATGATGGCTGTTGCTATGTGGGGGATGACTTAGCACCAGATCCCAGCAGCTGCACTCTCAGCTCTTTCCCATAAACCTCTCTCCCCAGTTTCTCCTCAGGCATTTCTAGTCCACTCTGCCCACCCTTGTCCAGGGATCTATTATTTGTGGTTGCTGCTCTTTACTCAGGTGTCAGGTCTAAGAACCACAGGGCCAGGGCATAGTCCCCTGGGGTCAGGGCCACCATTTCCCTCATGCTGCTGTCCAGAGGGGAGTGGTCTACCTGAGCATGATGGCTGCTGCTGTGTGGGGAATGACTCAGCACTACGATCCCAGTGGTTACTCTCCCAGATCTCTCCCCAAAGCCTCCATCCCCAGTCTGTGCTCAGGCGTCTCTAGCCCACTCTGCCCCCACCTTTGACGGAGCCCAGGGTAAGTGGATGCAAATGAAAATTAATGTGTTGGTCCTTTAAATGGCTGTTTAGTCTCCAGCTACCTTTCTCTGGCAGAGAGCAACCCAGCCACCTTTCACAGCTGGCTATTATCTGTGTACTTTTTGGGCTCCGGTGCTGTAGGTTGGGGAACCAAGCTTAGGGTTTATACTCCACTCTTCTCAGTGGGATCCAACTGCCTACTTAAATATCCCTCTGGCACTGCTGGCTGTGGGTGGCTTTCTTGAGTGTCTGCTGTACTCCCTACCAGTCAGGTTGTGCTAAAGCTGATTCTTCTCTCTGTCTGAGGTTACAAGGCTTCTCTCTTGCTATTGTTCCATTATTTGTTCCAGGTGATTTCCCCACAATTTAGTTATAATTCCAGATTTGTCCTGGGAGGAGGTCAGTGTGACTTCCATTCACTCCTCTGTCATCTTGCTAATTATAACATGGATATTATAGGTATGAGCTGACCAAGAATTCTGTTTAGTTTTTTCCATATAATAGAAGACACATTTTTCATTTTCACCAATAACTTTATTGATTTGGATATTTTGAGTATATCAGCTATCTCCCACATGGTATAATGTTGATTGTTCTCAACTAATGTCTCAATTTGATCACTATCAACTTCAACTTGTTTACCCGACCATGAAGCATCATCCAGAGAGAAATCTCCACCATGAAACTTTACAAACCATTTCTAAGTTGTTCTGTCACAGCACCTTCTCCATACACTGTACTTTTTTTTTTTGCATTTCAGTTGCATTTTTACCTTTCTTGAAATAATAAAGAATAATATGCCAAAAATGTATATTTTCTTTAATCTTCACTATTAAAATAGTTAAACAAAAATTCACCAATTTTGATGATTTTTTTTTAATGCACTCCGATAGGACTGCTCTCACAATACAATTTAACAAAATTGTTTTGAATGAAGTTGAAGACAACTAAGCACTATTAGAGCCTTCTTAGAGAAAAAAACGAAATGAACTTTTTGGCCAATCCAAAAACTACTTCCTATAATAAAATATATATATAATTATGCCTCTACAGTGCAAAGGACAGTTCTGGCACCTAGAGAATGTGCACACTGATTGTTATTACTGCAAGGTTATTACCAGCACTATTATTGTAGTTATTTAGTTTGGTTTGAGGGGTAGTGTTTGGATGGCAGTGAGGAAGAGTAAGTTTGTACATGTGTTATAATTATAATATAATTATAATTATCTCAGGGGGTGGCATTTAGAATGATGGTAGGTGATATTTAATGAGTATTGAAAGAGGGGAATGAAGCAGTTGAATTTAAAAAAATCTAATGATTCACTGACTCAGGGACCAATAGAGCCTCACCATCTTTCTCTTTAACCCTTCCCTCCAAGAAATTTCTTCAGTATTTTTAAACCTTGGAGTCTCATTCTCTGTGAATTATACAAATATCATTATAATATTCTGCTGATGTAAGAACCATTTCTATTAATGGGAATTGTTTTAGGACATCTTTTAATGTCAGAGCCAAAAGGGAGATTAGTGTATTTGACCTAACTCACTTGATTACAAACGTAAAGACAGAGACTCCGAAAGGGAATCACGGGGACTCTTCAGAGGTATCAGATTGTGTGTTGGAAAAGCTCTGGGTTGGGTGTCGGAGTGAACTAAGTTCGAGCTCTGTATCTATCATCACTATGTGATGTTGATCAAATTGCTTAAACTTTTGAGGTTCAATTTCCTCATTGTAAAAAGAAGATTCTAATATCTGTCCTACTTAGCTAAAGAGCTGCCATGAAGAATGAATACTGATGTACATAAAAACATTTCATGAACCATAAGGTATATTTATTATCATTCCTTTGCCAAGTTTACAATCACCAAAACAACAGATGAGCATATTGATTCAATTGTCTTTCTAGTGGCAGTTTGTGTAGCTCATGGTTATGGTGCTCAGAAGTTCCAGAGGTGCAATTGTCAGAAGGCTGTATTCTGAGTACACGTGTAGCTTTTGTAGGTCGGCTGAAAACCTTCAAGAACATATTTCATGAATTCTTAAAATGTTTAAACCTCAATACAACCTTGGGCTAGTATTGTTACTTACATTTTATTATGAGAAAACAGTTCTAGTTTAAGCAACTAGATTAATTAGCAAAACCAATATAAGGTCACATAGCCACAAAACATCAGAGCCTGGTTTCAAATCTGGATCTGGTTTCTTCAAAAAGCCATAAAATTTTTACTAGTAATAGTGAGGCTATATATAGTCACAGAAATAAATAGATAAAGTTTCTGAAAAAAAAATCCTTAAATTCACCAAAGTTGATTAGGAAACCAGGTGCACATTTTTGTTTTTCAGCATGTGTTGAAATGCAACTCATATAATATTGCAATTGAGCAACTGGGTGTAAAAATCACTGGTAAACACAAACTGCAGATGGCAATTAATTAGCACACAGGCCCTGCTCTATAACTCAGGGAAAGGCTGACAAAGATACTGGGACAAGACTGAAACGGGAAATGACAACATACATGGAAAACTGCCCTCTGCTGGTCAAGCCAGTGCCCCATCCTTGTTAAGCAGGGATGTTATTCAGAGAGGCAAATGAGATATTTTGAGCACTTTTATATTTATGACTTTATTACTCTGAGATGGTTGGGAGTTTTAATTTTGTGGCTGGCCCACCTGCTGTTTCTTTATTAAAATCTTAGTTCTGATTAATCAAAAATACTCTTTGCAGTCAGGTCACATAGATTCCATAAAACAGAATGCAGTAGTTTGCCTGGATTTGGTGTGCTATTTATCTTTCAAAGATGCATGCTGATTTATATGTGTGATCACAAATGTGGCAGTCAATTAAAATATAATAGCAAGTGGGGAAGGTTCATGGCTTACTGAGTGTGATCATAAAAGAATGATTTCATGACCACGTTGCCCTGTGTAATGGCTCTGTCTCTCTTCACCTATGGGTATATTGCGGTCATTCTATTGGTGGCAACACTGGAAAGCTAACATTGGTTTTACATAACTATATAAAACTGGCATTAAAAACATTTAACAATCCACAGTTCTATCAGCAACCACAGGTGTTTTTTTTTTATATATATACATGGCACTAAAACATGTGAATTTGTCTAAGCAACAGAAATGATATTATCTTTCCACCATCATCCAGATTTCTGTTCACTGGCAGTAGCCAAGAGAGCCAATTTTGAGTTTTCTTCAATGGATCTTCAAAAAGCAGTAGGGACAGAGCCTGCATATGAGATTCAGAGAGAGGGTAGCAGAGCATGGCAGCTATTCAGTAGACAGAAGTGGAAAGAATATCTAAAAGGGATGTAAGTGGTGTTCTATGTTTTTTCAAAGTTCTCTTTATATTCTACTTTACCCCCAAATATTACTTATTAAATACTTATGTGAAAATGATACTCTTAGAGATTTGATATGCCAATTTAATGATAAGTCTCTTTGTGGCAATTTCTAATATCCACCTTCCAAAAAACTAATATTACTTCAGACTTACACATAATGAAATGTAATTTAAAACATAGAACTATGAAACAGATGAGACAGCCATGGTCAAAAGAGTGCTTCTATTTACATTGACCGTAAGAATTTCTTTATGAGATAACCTTCACTGCCAAGATGCTGGGAGACTTTCTTAGGGAAGAGACTTCTGTAATTGCAGAAGGCAGCAAAGGAGAGGAGACAAACACTGCTCAGAAACCATATCTCTACATATCACATATCTTTGGGCATGTTTCTTGACCTGACTGAGCCTCAGGATGTTATGGGTACCTACCCCACTGGACTCTTTTGAGAATTAAACTTCATATATATAATGCCTAACATAGCAGCAGACATCACAAAATGTTTGTCTCCTCTTTCCTGGGCTAACTTAGTTGGCACTATTAGTCTGCATGGAAATTCCTCCATCCAAATGACCCCATTTCTTCACTATCTCTGTCCCAAACGTGTGTATCCATATGTACCTCTGGTGGGAAATGATTAGTCCATATAGCCTGTCCACCACAATCTGAAAACTAGTAAGAAATAACTGGAAATATCCCCTGGCTTCCTAGGTGTCTAAATGCATGCAAGAACTAGCTCTACCTTCACATAATCCAAGGAGGCTCTGGGAATGCTTTGTAAATGCTCTGGCAATGTTTCTTTCAGTGAAATTGCCATTACTACTCTCTGGGAAATAGCACTGGGCTTCTGTTCACTGTGGTCTCTCAGAAGGCCTCACTGACACTGTTTACTTTTCTCTGGATATTTCCATGCATAGAGTGAGTGGAAACTTCACACGTCAAAGCTGCAAGAAGCTGCGTGGTAGGAGAAGCTGAAAAAAATCTAATAAGACATGGCCCTCTTTGATTAATATTGTGTGTGGTCAAAAAACATAGATTCTTGTGTCCCCATCTTTTGCAGAGGCTCCTGGGAATCTCAAGCTAAGCTTAAAATCTTCTCCCTTCTCTGAATGAAAAATGGGTTTGAGTGTCAGGCTTACTGTATTATCAATCTGTAATCTTTTAATGACAGAAGCTTCCTTACTGGCTCAGCTCATTGTGCCTATATGATGAGTTATATCCTTAGAGGTTTTTTATTATACCCTGACAAAAATGACCTGCTTTACCCTCAACTTCATGATTTAGAGGTCCCCACTCTGGCCTTTAGCCATCGGTCAAGTGGATATGCATACCCAAAACCCAACTTGAGCCTCTGAACCAGTGTTTGGATAGCTGGCATCCCAGAACTCCCTGTCCAAATGGCCCAAGGCTGCCTCATTGTCCTGTTTGGTCTCTTCCCCATGCCTGCCCTCTTGAGGTCAGATGAAGCTCTGAATATGCACACCTTAAGGTCTTAGGAGCGACCAAGGGGCATTTGTTATGAGCAGGTGAATGGGCATGCTAAGTTGTCTTAAGAACTGAAGACCTTGATAATGGGGGAGGGAACTGGTATTAATAACAGAAAGGGGAAGGCTATCTGCTGGGGTTTGTTGTTTGTTTGTTTTTTCTGTTTCACGAGCTCCTACAGAATTCTGAGGAATCCTAAAATACTACATTGAAACCTGGCCTTTTAGGTCACTGTGAAGGTGTATTTGTCAAGACAGAAGGATAGACAATATTTTATTTAGAGTTCATTATGTGAGTTTATACCTTCAGATATGTAAACCCAGGGTCTGCAGGCCTCTCTTTGTACTCTAGCCCAGAGGACCTGGAATTATAAGGACAAGCCTGTCTTAATGAGCCTTCCATAAATAGAGTGTGGACTGACCTTTTCCAAAAATTTTGCAGGTGTCCAAAAGGTAACATAACTATAAATTTTTGGTAATTATGAATCTTTTTAGTTGCATACAAAACTAAAAGTGTCCCTGAAACTTTTAATGTAAAAGACAACATAGTGATAGATTGTGACTTCTGTTCTGTGTCCAAAGCTTTCTTCCTCCCCCCTTATAAAAAGCTTTGACCTTTATAGCTCACACCTCTGACTGTCACTCTCTTCTCCTTTAAAGTAACTGTCTTTTACCAATCTTTGTTCTTTCTCATTTCTTTTACATATTATCACCTGGGTCGCCAACCCCCTCTCAGCCCTAACCTTCACCCTCATCCAAGGTGAATTCAGCGTATAGGTGTAGTCATTCTGGGAATCTGGAACTCTGTTGCAAGGTCTTTAGCAATGTCCTCCTCTTCTAGTCCATCTGATCCATTAACTACATGATCACAACTTCCTAAGCCACAATCTTGCCCACAAACGCCTGCCTTCTAGCTTCCTTGTGGCAGTGTCTCCTACACAACTCCTCTTTAACTTCATAACCACCGCTACTTTCACTGCTCCATTTTCCGCAGGACCACTCAGTGTTCACTCACACAGCTTGGAGTCCATGGCCCTTCATCACATTCACATTATTAAAAGCCCTTGGCTAACACCCACCTTCCCTGTGCTTCATCAAAGTGACTAAACTTGGCTGAAGAAAAATACAAAACTAAAAGTGTCCCTGAAACTTTTCCATCTACTGAAAAATCTGCTCTTCCTCCAAGTCTATGTCAAACCCCATTTCTCATAGAGTTTTCCTGCTATTCTTCAGCTCACACTGGTTTCACCTTCTTGACCCTTAAGTTGTTTATTTTCTGTATGAATCTCCTCTCCTGCTTAGGTAGTTCCTATTTAACTTGTCTCCTCAGATAGGCTGTTGGCTTCACAATGGTGGCAATCTTAGCTTCCTGTCCACCTATATCTCACAGTTCTTAACATGATTTAGAGCATATGTGTGAGAATGCAAATATAACACACTTACATTTCCAAGCTGTGTTTTCTTAGAAAAGACCACCCTTAATTTTGAATGTGACCTGCATGACCCAACCCACTAGTCTGGACTATAAATTTTGGAGTGGAAAGTATGAGTATTATCTAGTTAACCATCTGAGGCTCTAATTGTCTAAAGTAGTAAATAATGCAAGAACATTCTCTGTGGCATCATCTTCTCACATTCTATGTTGCCCTTCACAATTTGTCATAAAACTTTCAAAGCAAAACCACAGTTGGCAAAATTTGAAAACTCAAAGTCTTTTATTTTACTAGTTTATCAAATCTAAAATTCTGGAACCAACCTTAACATACTAATTCTAAAGAAAAGAAAGATAAAAGTCAAGTAAACCAAATGACATAACCTGAAGTCTTTCTTTCTCCTATCTTTCTTAAAGGAATCTTAGCTGACTAAAGGCAATTATGCTGGCTTATTTAAGACAAGTTTTCCTTTGTTCAACATAAGACAAGAAATGCTACTGAAGCAAAGCCTTCAACAGGAGACTATTTTCAGTCTACTTTTCTGGGGCTTTCTCTTTCTCCTACAGATTCCCATTTTTCCTTGTAACTGAGAATACATTGATCAAGAGAATGCACATAAAAATGCCTTGTGTTCAAATGTTACATTGTCTGTGGAAATACATTTAAAACATTCCTTAATTAACATTTGAAAATTAATTTATATATTCTATCATATCAATAGAGTAATTCAATAAATGTAGAAAAAACATTTGATAAAACCCAATATACATTCATGATAAAAACTGAGCAAACTAGAATTAGAGGGAGGCTGTCACAAATTGATAAGAAACAAGTACAAAAACCATTATGTATTATATGTAATGGTCTGAAATTAGATGCTGTACCCCTAAGATCAGGAACAAGGAAGGATGTACCCTCTCATCAGTCATATTTAAAACTATACTGAAAATTCTAACATACATAAGAAAAGGAAATTAAAAGGAAGAAATAAAACTCTTCTTTCTCACAGATGACATGATTACCTATGTAGAAAGCCATAAAGAAAAGTGCTCCTGAAACTAATAGTAAATTTGCAGAATGTAGGTTAATATAAAAAATTCAATTGCTTTTCTATATTCCAGCAATGACCAAGAGGAATTTGAAATTAAAACACAATAACATTTATATTAGTATCAAAAATCAAATATTTAGGTATAGGCCTAACCAAGCATGTACAGGATGGATCTGAGGAAAACAAAAACATGTTAAATAGAGAAATCAAGGGAGAGCTAAATAAATGGAGGGGTATTCCATGTTTGTGGATAGGAAGATTTAATATGTTAAGATGTAAGTTCTTCTCAACCTGGTCTACAGATACAACACAGTCCCAGTCAAAATCCCAGCAATTTATTTTGTGGATATTGATGACTGACTCTAAAGTTTATATGGAAAGAACAAAAGACCAAGAATAGCCAACACAATAGTGAAGAAGAACAAAGTCAGAGGACTGTTACTATACAACTTCCAGATTTACTGTAAAGCTACAGTAGTCAAGGTAATGTGGTAGTGATGAAATAATAGACAAATGGACCAATGGGAAAAACAGAGAACTCATAAATAGACCTATAGAAATATAGTTGACTTGTCTTTGACAAAGGAGCAAACACAAGCCTGTGAAGAAAAAAACAGTCTTTTCAACAAATGGTATTGGAATGATTGGACATACACATGCAAAAAAAAAAATGAATCTTGACATAGACCTTATACATTTCATATAAATTAACTCCAAATATATAGTAGACCTTAATACAACACACAAAACTTATAGAAAATAACGTAGGAGGATATCTAGGTGACATTAGGTTTGACAATGAATTTTTATTTATTTTATTTTTTTATTTTTAAATCATTTTTTATTTTTCAATTGTAATTGACATACAATATTATGAGTTTCAGGTGTATAACCCAGTGATTAAACAGTAAGTGATCATCCTGATAAATCTTGTACCCATCTGACACCATACATAGTTAATGAGTTTTTAAATGCAACATGATCCATGAGAGAAAAACTAATAAGTTAGAATCCATTAAAATTAAAAAATGCCACTCTATGAAAAACACACCTAGGAGGGAAAAAGAGACAAGCCATAGAGTAGGTGAAAATACTTACAAAATGCATATCTAATAAAGGACTTACCCAAACTTAATAGTAAGATAGAAAGCAACCCAATAAAAAATGGGCAGATAATCTGGATATCTCACCAAAGAATATTTACAGATGGAAAATAACCATATGAAAAGATACTCAATACCATATGTCATTAGGGAATTATAAATTAAATCAACAATGAGAACCCCTATATACCTATTAGAGTGGCTAAAATTCAAAACACTAACAACACCAAATGTTGACAATGATGTGCAGTAACAGGAATTGTCACTCATAACCATTTTGGAAGACATTTTGGCAGTTTCTACATATATAAACATGGGCTTATGTGCAATGCATTTATCATGCGCCTATGAGTTGAAAGCTTACATCCACACAAACCTGAACATAAATTTTTATAGCAGTTTTATTCAGAATTTCCAAAACCTGGAAGCAACCAAGGTAAGTGTCCTTACCTCCCTGACTTTATAAACAAATTGAGGTGCATCTATTCAAGGGAACATTATTTGACAATAAAAATTAATGAGGTATCAAGCCATAAAAATACATGGAAAAATCTTAAATTCTTATTGTTAAATGAAAGAAGCCAGCCTGAAAAGGTTGCATTCTGTATAATTCTGATAATATGAGATTCTGAAAAAAAAGCAAAACTATAGAAAGAGTAAAAAGTTTTATGGTGGCCCAGGATTGGGTGGGAAAAATGGATAAATAGTTAAACAGAGGGTTTTTAGGGCAACTATTAAGCCAAAAGCTATTCTGTATGAACTGTACTAGTGGTTACATGGCATTATATATTTGTTAATACTCATGAAATGTACAATGCAAAGCATAAACTTTAATGTAAAGTATGGATTTTAGTTAATAATAATATATCATTATTGATTCATCAGTTGTAACAAACATAACATATAAATGGAAGATGCTAATAACTGGGAAACCTGGAGGAGGGGGTGATGGGAGAGGGAGGACATGGGAACTCTGCACTGCCTGCTAAACTTTTCTGTAAACATAAAAGTGTTCTAAAACTGGCCTATTTAAAAATAGAAAATGTCATCTCAAATGATCCTCTGTTAATCTCCGACAAATAAGGTTTATGATATCATATTACAGATGAAAACACCGAACTGAAGCTCAAATATTAGTCAGTAATAGAAGAAAAAAGTGAACTTCTGACTTGCATTGAAGTGCCCATTTGACTTATAATGTCTCAGAGAAGGTCATCTAGTAAACAATAAAAGCCTAGTGTCAAGCATGTATAGAGATTCTAGAGCTGTTCTATCCAATATGGATGTTACTAACAGTATCTTTATAGTCTATCCTAAAGTGATGTTAGAGCATGGGGTGGGGGGTGCAGTTTAGAGAGATCTCTTGGGGATACAGTTAGGAGGAAGAAATTTATCATACCACTGACAAGAATGTAGATGAAGAACACTAGCTACTAAGTTTCAAAAGATTAAGGGTATTTGTAACTTTCTCATTTTGCTATTTTTGTTAGTCCCCTAATTGCAGTGTCTCTCAATTCTGAAAGCACCTTGAAGTAAATTCTTCTAAATTATTTGTAAACAAGGTGTATTTCTGAGTCCCAAATGAAGACCAATATAGTCTCATTCTGTGGGAGAAGATTCTAGGACTCTGTGGTCTTAACTAGTTCCTCAAGTGAGGTTTACACATAGTTTAAAATTTCTCCTTTAGCTGGAGAAAAGGAAAAAACCCTTAAAATAAAAAGTGTTTATTTGTTTTAAAAATCATTTTGGTGAAGGCAAGGGGAATGGTGGGGGATGTCCACACACCCGTTAAGCACAGTAGATGGCCCCTAGGGCTGGTATTTTTCTTTTTTTCTTTTTCTTTTTCTTTTTCTTTCTTTCTTTCTTTCTTTCTTTCTTTCTTTCTTTCTTTCTTTCTTTTCTTTTTTTCTTTTTTTTTTTTTTTTTTTTTTTTTTTTTTTTTTTTTTTTTTTTTTTTTTTTTTTTTTTTTTTTTTTTTTTTTTTTTTTTTTTTTTTTTTTTTTTTTTTTTTTGGTGGTGGGGATGAATGCAGATGTATGAAACAAAAAAGTGAAAATAGACAAAAGCCTTTGAAACTGCATAGTAATGTATTCCATTGGGTTATCCAACATTTCTTGATAATGTGTTAATGTGTTGTTTTTTTCATATTGTAGAGGAACAAAGAGAAAAATATATGTGTTTTAATTACTGCTTTATCTCTTCAAATTCAGGTAATAATGGCCCAATCATTTAATATTACTAAATGTCTACTTCAAACATAAAATCATTATAGGATGAGCTTCCCTATATCACTGGATTAGAGTATTGAATTCAGGTCAAGTAATTGCTGGAATACCATATTAAAAAGTATAAAGTGGTACCTAAATATAAGCTTCCAAATTATTTTAAGTGCAAGTGCTAAATTGATGCCTTGGGCTGGGAAATAGCATATAACAACAGGTTCTGAAAACATATGGAAATAAACTTTCAGTGTTTTGTTCATCCTTCTATGCCAGTATCTTTGGTTTTGTTGATGGCATTCTTAATAGTGATATTATAGGGAATCAAATTATGTCTCAAATTACCTCAGACTTAATAATGAAATCAAATCATCTGCCTCTGTTCCTATTTACCATTTGTTTCTAAGGGAATGACTCTACCATGCCACGATGCTTTCAGTACTGTGGTGTCAATGAAGCTTGGATAAGACATCTTACAGTTACTTCTTTCTCACACATTCCATGGGTCTGGGGTTTTCTAAGAATTTAATAGAAAGCATCTATTCAACACTTCTCACTTGCAAAATTGTTGATTTCATCTAAATGACCCATGAAGCTGTTTTACATTAAATGCTCTATTGTGTAGAACCTTTTAGAGGACATATTATGAGACCATTTGCATAGCAATTATTTCTAGTCAGGTGTAAATAGTAACTTCTGTATACTTTAGGGAACTATTGTGAACTTCATTTCATTTTATTCTATTCCCCCAACCACCTTCAGGTGTCACTCTACCTCTCAACATGCATGAGGTCTGGAAAAAGAGTTAGTGCCTCAACACCTGGATACCTTGCATTAATAAAATCTTAGAGAATGGCAACCATCTTGGAGGAGGAAAGAATTGGTGTTCCTAGATAGGAACTTACTAGATTTGCTTGCTTATTGTGGGTCAGGTGGCATTCTCAAATATTTTTAATATGAACTAGTATTTTCTATGGCACTCTTTCTCACTGGGATGCATTATGTTCTCAGAATCCTCCTCATGACTGTACTCTCCCACCGATAACCAATCACAGTTGGCATGAGAGTTGAAACATTTTTTACCATTTTGGATTGTGGAAATCTTATGAGGCATTATAATTGGGCAAATCTCTTATAGTGACTCTGAATACCTGTGTAACTCTTCTTATTTCTCAGATGAGATAATATCTAAAATATAAGTTTTGTGAGGAATTAATGAGTGTGTGCATACACACACATACACACCAGGAACAGACTCACACAATGAACCAGGTATAACAGTAGTGACTCAGATATTATTTCATTTTAACTATACGTATCAGCAGAACATTCTGCTACCAGTATAGTCATTGTGGAAGAAGAGTCCAAACCAACAGCCTAACTTGTCCTCTAAAAGTTCCTAACATTCTCAATGAAATCAGGCCCTGGTGTCAGTCGTTGTGTCAGTTAGCAAACACAATCTTTCTTTTAAAATATTATCCATTCTATTGAAGGACAAAGAGGCAACACAATTTTTTAAATGAATGTTTCCTTGGGAAATGACTCAATTCCCAAGGCCTACAGAAGAAGAAAAGTAAGATAGTAGATTAAACCCAGGCTCTGTAAAAGAGCTATTTATACAACACATGAGAAAATGAGACAAATTCAATTTGTTATAAATTCAACCAAGCAACTGGCCTGAGTTTTTCAAAAAGACAATATTGTGAGAGAAGAAAAAAGATGGAGAAATTGTTCTATTTCAAAAGACACTAAGGAAACATTCAGATTATGTACCAACATTGACTGAATCCTGATTTGAAAAAAAAAAAAGCTCTAAAAATGTGTTTCAAGGCAATTAGGAAAATTTGTATATGAACTGAATATTAGCTAATGTGATATAGTTTTAACTTTCTTAGGTATATTATGGTATCATCATTATATGTAGAAGTACCTATACCTAAATTTGAAATGTCATTATGCCTGAAATATATTTTCAAATTATTCAACAGAAATATATAAAACAATTTGCAGTGAGTATATGGGTGTTCACTGAACTATTCTTTCAACTTTTTTTATGTGTTTGAAATTTCTAATAATAGCTAACTGAGAAAATATCAGAGATATACTGTCCCAGTTTTAATGCTTGATTCACACCTTCTAATGGGTGTGGACTTAGGCAAATGACTTTGCCACTTTGTGTATCATCTACAAATAGAGAAATAAAAATGGTCCCTTCCTCAGATTAGTATTGTAAAGCTTTTTAAGGTGTTTGTAGAGAAAGCATATCTTACCTGTCAGATTGCCAGAAATGGAATCTTGTGAACATTAAATTGCAAAAAACTTTTCTTATATCTTCTTACCTGGACTTGAAAGACAAAAACAGGGACTGGGTATATATGTAACCAAAGTCATAACAAGTCCCAGGACAGAATAAACTAAAAAGCTTTTTTTTTTTCTCAAAAAATGAATAGCATTATTAAGGGAAATGTTCCTGGAATTTGAAATACATTAATTTAAAAGAAGCCTAGAGATAAAAAATTTGAGAACTATCAGATAATAAAATATAGATAAGGCCATGAGGATATATAAAATTAGCCTTGGAAATCTGTCTAGAAAGAAGAAGAAAATATAAGGATAACTTTGGAAAATTCTAAATTTGAGTGACAGAATGGGTTGCTGCTACAGAGACTGGAAAGGAAAAAGTATAGAGTATACATGTATATATACACATGTACATATACCTATACAAATACATACACACATCATACATACATGTATTTATACACATATATAGTTAACCAAAGGTCATCATCACCAATTCAATGCCAACAAGAGCCTCCAATTTGAGGTTCAGTGAGAGGAGGGAGGTTTTATTCAGTGTAAACAGCTCAACTGTGAAACAGCATAGCTAAGAGGTGGGTCTGGATGAGGCAGCCTTGGTGTTGACTCCAGCTAGGAAACAGTCTTCCATGGAAACTGAAAGTGAGCTCCACCAAGAGAGGGGAGAAACTGGCTTACATAGAAAATAGCACCTACCTTTTGTCCTTGATGGGTATGTTCTCATTAAAATGAGGACTCCAAACCCTCACAGTTTTATGGTCTAAAAAGCACTTTCCTGATTGGTCAGAAGGAAGCTACTCTGATCAGTCAGTGAAGATGCTAATGAGGATATAGCTGTACCATTCTGATTGGACAGAAAATATCTCAGTCCTATTGGTGGAAAACAATCCTAGGAGCCCTCTCCTAAGTTTTGATTCATACAGTGGGAGCACAGTGCAAAAGGATTAGTGGCTAGTCTGTAGCTTTTCCATGAAATTCAGCATGCAGAAGGGGCCTCTGTAAACAACGGTTGCTAGACTTCGGTTATGAATTTGGCAGGCATATTCTCAACATCAACAATATACATATACATACAGAATAAACCTTAATATAAAACAGAAAATTTAATGTTAAAGGCAAAAGAACCTTGTTTCTCATAAGAGAGGGAGAAATCAATATTTTCAAATGGAAAAGAGAGATTATTAAGATAAAAATTGAGATGTAGTCATTGGATTTAGTCAAGAGGGACTAATTGATAATCTTGCCCAGATAAATTTCAGTAGAATGATTAGTAGAATTGAGAATGTAATAGATGAGGTAAGTAAAAATATAATGTTACGGAAATGGTAGCACTCATGTCTATTCTTTCCTATAATCCAGAAAAAAGTACAGTGATACCTCGGTATTCAATTTGTTTCAGAACTCATGACAAGTGCCCAAACCGACAAGTGGCAAGCAGGTGACAAGTGATGAAGCATTTTCTTTTGTGGTGAGGTGTTATGACTCACGCAGTTTCTAGCAAGTGCAACAAGTCCCAAGCAAGCTCCAAGTGCTGAAACATTTTTTTCTTGTTAAAATATGACAAGTACCGGGTTTGATGATGTCAGAAGCCAACAAGTACTGAGGTATGACTATGTACAAATTTTACTGTATATCACTTTTGGATTACATGAACACATTGCAGAAACTGATATATCTCAAATCAAGCTCATTCTGGCTCCGCCTTTCTACCCTTCTCTCCCAGCAACTTCCCCCCTCTGATATTCCATATCTTATTTAATATTACTACTGTATATTCAGTTTTTCATGTAAAACTGTTCAATTAAAGATGGGAATAGATTTTTGAGGTTTGAATAGCCTCTAAAGCAGCCACTCATGCAAAAAGGGACAGCAATTCCATTTTCTAGTTGGTACGGTCCTCAATTTATGGAGAACAAACAACTTGTAGAGGTAGAGGGAGGGGAAAAACATTTTGTTATAATATTCTGTTATAAAAACATTTAAGTTACATTTTTACCACACAGGTTCTTATGAGGCATTAATTGCAATCCTCATGTCAGTTTCATGGCTTGTAGACTAAATATTCTTTCCAGATTTAGACAAGCAGTTGGGTTTTACTCTTGGGGGCTATTTTAGTTTTACCTTTCTCTGATGATTCATCTATGGCCAGCTAACTAAATGTAATTTTAAACCTGAAGCCATCTATTTGATTTATTCTTTTCTTTTGTTTTGTGTTTTTTTTTTGTTTTAATTTTATTATTTTTTAGACAAAGGGGAAGGGAGCGAGAGAGGGAGAGAAACATTAATGTGTGGTTGCCTCTCATGCACCCCCTACTGGGGACCTAGTTCTGAACCCAGGTATGTGCCCTGACTGGGGAATCAAATTGGTGACCCTTTGGTTCATAGGCCGATACTCAATCCACTGAGCTTCACCAACCAGGGATGATTTATTCTTTAACCCAAATAGAACTTATACATTTATTTAGGTTTCCAATAAATTAATTTGATATCAACTGGAATTGACTATATCAGAGTATAATTTTGGATTGTGTGGTTATCAAAATGGACTGATACTGTCATTGAATAAAATTCAACAGTCCAGATATGATGTAATTATTTAAGTTATAATAGCATAAGAAAAGATATGAAATCAATTGCTTAGAGCAGAAGAGAGCACAAGGTGGTCTAGGAAAGGGTACGGTTTCCCAGTTCACAGGCAATACTGCATTAAGCTATCTTTCTTGGGCAGAGAACTCCCATCCAAGTGGCATAACCCTGAGGGAAAGTAGTAGCCCCATCTGCAAGAATCCATCTCCGCCTACCTGGTGGAACTTGAGCCCAGCTCCTAAGAAGTACAGCTGGAGGGTATTTCAGAGATCAAGCCTAACAGGAAGTCTACAGGCAGAGGCAAATCTCTGGGAGCTCTGAGACTGTAGCTGACCCTCCCCCAGTTCCAGTGCTGGTAAAAGCCGGCCTTTGTGTGCAACTTGATTATTTCTGCACACACCCAGGCCTAGCAAGGGGAACCACAAGATGTGGATAGCTGATAGCTCCAAAGGGTTGCCCAGGGCCAGTCACAGGCAGCACCTGACATAGGTATGAACCAGAGTCTTTGTAGATCTACCTAATACATAGAAATAAATACAAAGAGGTGGTCAAAATGCAAAGACAAAGAAACAGGTCCCAAATGAAAGAACAAGAGAATTCTCCTGAGGAAGAGCTATGTGAAATGGAGGCAAGCAATTGATCAGATAGTTTAGAGTAATGATTATAAAGATACTCAACAGCATGAAAAAAGACATAGAAACCATAAAAAAGGGACCAGTCAGAAAAAAAGAATACAATATCTGAAATAAATAATACACTCTAAGGAATAAACAGTAGGTTAAATGAAGCAGAGGACCGAATAAGTGATGTGAAAGACAAGGTAAAAAAAGAAAAAACCCAGACAAATCAGTAAAAAGAAAAAAGAATTTAAAAAATGAGGAGAGCTTAAGAAACATTTTGGACAACATGAAGCAATAACAACACCTGTATCATGGGAATACCAGAAGCAGAGAGTGAGCAAGGGATCAAGAACCTATTTGAAGAAATAATGGTCAAAAATTTCCCTAACCCAGTGAAAGAAAAAGGCACACAAGTCCAGGAAGCTAACAGAGTCCCAAACAACTCAGACCCAAAGAATGTACCTACAGTTAATTACCTACAAGGGAACCCATATTAGTCTGTCATCTGATTTCTCCACAGAAACATTTCAGGCCAGAAGGGACTGACATGAAATATTTATGGTGATGAAAAGCAAGGACCTACAACCAAGGCTGCTTTACCCAGCAAGGTTATCATTCAAAATTGGAGGAGAAATTAAGAGTTTCCCAGAAAAAAAAAGAGTTGAAGGTGTTTGTTAACACTGAACTAGTGTTCAACAGATGTTAAAGGGCTTGCTTTAAAGATGCAACAGGTGTTAAAGGGCTTGCTTTAAACAGAAAAAGAAGAAAAATAATAAAAACGGAGGAAGATAGTTTAAAAATAAAGTTGCAATCAATATTTATCTGTCAATAATCACTTTAAATGTAAATGGCTTAAATGCTCCAACCAAAAGACATAGGATAGCTGAATGAACAAGAAAACAAAGACCCAAATATACACTATTTCCCAGAAACCCACTTCAGATCAAAAGAGTAAAAGGAAAGGTATGGAAAGAGATATTTCATTCAAATGGAAATGAAAAAAATAGCTTGGGTAGCAATACTTGTATCTTACAAAATAGACTTACAATCAAGGCTATAGTAAGAGACAAAGAAGGACACTACATAATGATAAAGGGAAAAACCAAATAAGAGGATATAACCCTAGTAAACATTCATGTACCCAACATAGGAGAACATAAACATGTAAAGCAAATCTCAATGGGCATAAAGGGAGAGATTGACAGAAAAACATTCATAGTAGGTGATTTTAACAGTCCATTGACTTCAATGGATAGATCTACCAGACAGAATATCAACAAGCAGTCACCTAAGTGACACACTAGATCAAACTGATATCTATAGAACATCTCAAAGCAGCAGAATATATATTCTTTTCATTTGCACATGAACACTTTCTAAGATAGGTGAATGTTAGGACACAAAACATGTCTCAATAATTTTAACCCAGTGGAGGTCATGGCTGATTTGAGAGATACAAACAAACTTTTTTCTTAAATATTATTACATATATCGGGTGCATATGCATTTATACATGACTAACATTGAACCATAATGTTCAAGCTAGTCATAACTTTGAACCTCTGCAACTCGATTTTTGTAGCAATATGTAAGAAAATAATTTGTATCTCTCAGATAAACTGCTACCACCACAGGGTCAAGAAGACTGAAATCATATCAAGCATCTTCTTTAACCATAATTCTATGAAACCAGAAATCAATCATAAGAAGAAAACTGAAAAGGACACACAGACAAGGAAACTAAATAACATATTATTAAACAATGAATGGGTCAACAATGAGATCAAGAGAGAAATCAAAAGATACCTTGAAACAAATGAAAATGAGGTCACAACAACCCATAATCTGTGTGACACAGGGTAAGCAATCATAAAAGAAAAATTCATTGCATTACAGGCCTACTTCAAGAAACAAGGAAAAGCTCAAGTAAACAAGCTAATTGTATACTTAAAGGAACTTTAAAAAGAACAATAAACAAAGCCCAAAAAGAAAAAAAGAGAAAGAACCCAAATAAATAAAATCAGAAATGAAAGAAGAGCAATAACAACTGACACCAAAACTTAGGAAGGATTGTAAGCAAATATTATGAAAAATTATGTACTAACAAATTGGATAACCTGGATGAAATGCATAAATTCCTAGAAACATATAATCTTCCAAAAAGATTCCAAAAAGTCAGGAAGAATCAGAGAATCTAAGAGTGAGATTACATATAGTGAAATTGAAGTAGTAATCCAAAGACTCCCAACAAACAAAAAACTGTTACCAGATGGTTTCACAGGTAAATTTTACCAAACATCCCAAGAACTAACACCTCTCCTTCTCATATTATTCCAATAAATTCAAGAGGAGAGAAAATTCCAAAGGTTATTTGATGAGGCCAGCATTATCCTAATTCCAAAACCAGGTAAACACACTACAAAGAAAGAAAATTATAGACCAATGACACCAATGAACACAGATGCTAAAATACTCAACAAAATATTAGCAAGCCAAATACAACAATGAATCAAAAAGATCATACACTATTATCAAGTGGGATTTATTCCAAGGTGCAAGGTTGGTACAACATTTGCAAATCAATAAATGTGATATATCACATAAACAAAATGAAATATAAAAACCACATGATCATATCAATAAATGCAGGAAAAGCATTTGATAAACTCCAGCACCCATTTATGATAAAAACTCTCAGCAAAGTGGGGATAGAGGGAACATACCTAAACGTAATAAATGCCATATGTAACAAACTCACTGCCAGCAGCATATTCAATGGGCAAATCTACAAGTGTTTTCCTTAAGATCAGGAGCAAACAGGGATGTCTGCTTTCACCTCCCGTATTCAGCATAGTACTGGGAGCCCTAGCCATAGCAATCAGACAAAAAGAAGAAATAAAAAGTATCCAAATTGGAAAGAAAGAAGTAAAACTGTCTTTATTTGCAGATGACATGATACTTTACATAGAGAAACCTAAAGATTCCAGCTCACACCAGTCAGAATGGCTATCATCAATAAATCAACAAACAAGGGCTGGTGAAGATGTGGAGAAAGGGGAACTCTTTTGAATTGTCGGTGGGGATGCAGATTGGTGCAACCACTGTGGAAAGCAGTATAGAGACAACTAAAAAAATTAGCAAGGGAACTGCCTTTTGATGCAGCAATTAAATTTCTGGGAATTTATCTGAAGAAATTTGAAACATTAATTCGAAAGAATATAAGCACCCCTATGTTCATTGCAGCATTAATTACAAATGCCAGGATAGGATAGTAGCCCTAGTGTCCATCAATAGATGAGTGGATAAAACAACTATGGGACATTTACAAAATGGAATACCACTCAGCTAAGTGAAATAAGCCAGTCGTAGGAAGACAAAAACCATATGATTTCACTCACATGTGGAATCTAATGAACAGACTGAACTAACAAGCAAAATACAGACAGATTTATAAATAGAAAGCAGGATGACAGCTAATGGGGGTAAGATGGAGGTGGAGGGATTGATCAAAAAGGAGAGAGGGCTCATGGACATGGACAACATTGTGGTGATTGCAGGGGTGAGGAGTATAAGAAGGACAAATTATAATGGAAAAATACAATAATAATAGTAATAATAATATAATAAAATAGGGTGTTATAAGTTTAAGATATTTTATATAAGATGTTTTATCATGATAACCACAAGGGAAAATTTTGTAGTAATCACAGAAAAAAATATGATAAAGAAATCAAAGGCCAAACTAGTCCCCATGAAGAGACTCTATAACTATGTAAGACAGACAGAGGTATCTCCACTAAACCATCTCCCAATTCTTCTAGCCCAATACCACCCTGCTGATGGAGCTCCATTTACCGAGTTGAAATTTCTTGAGTCCCCAAGACCAATCTACCCAGCTGAGGCCTTTACAAATTCCTGATTGAAAGCATGAAAGGTCTTAAAATTTTTGCTGTCTCTTTAAGTCACTACATTTTGAGGTGATATGTTAGTAGCAATACATAAGAAATACAGTCAGCCCTACATATTAGCAGATTCCTCATCCACAAATTCAACCAACAATAGATAAAAATATTTCAAAAAATTATGTTATTCCTGTTGTGTACTATGTAACTAGGCCTACAAAGGTTGCATCTCTACTGAACATGTACAGACTTATTTTTGTAGGTCATATGCAAATACTATGATATTTACATAAGATACTTTAGCATCCAAAGACTTTGGTCTGGAGTTAGAGGGTGTCCTGGATCCAAATCTCTGTGAATGTTGAAGGACGATTCTGCATATAACATATACTATGTGATTATATATATTTTATATATAAATAGTATATAAGTATATACACATTTCAAAGTCATGATTCACCAATTTATACATAACTAATTACAACAAGGTATGAACAGTAATAATTCTGAGACAAAAAACAATTACAGAAAAGAATTTCTTCACCATGCAGATCTTTCATAGCTCCACTTCAGGGATACAGGTCTCTTCACTGCTCTCCTAGTGCTCAAAGGTTGAGTTTTTGCCTTAGGCAACTTCAAATAAGAGATCTTTATAGTCAATTCTCTATGGCCTTTAATACTTTCCCCCAAAGAACTCTGTGTGCATATTAATGAAAACCTGAATCTAGACAGATTAGATAATGGTAGACTGTGAATTCATTGATACAATAAATAATTCAATAATACATATAAAGTAATTTGGAAAGTCTACTTCTGGTAAGTTTCCATTTTCTGCATGACATCAAAGCCCATAAAGAGAATGCAAAGTGCACCAGTAGACCTTTTCCTCATCCTTAACTATGCTAAATCCAGAATCAGGGATAACTTCAGTAATCATTATCCACTAAAATTACTTTAGATCTTTGTATTTGAAAATTTTAATGAGTATTTTCATGGAAATTAGGGATGACATTTTCCCACAGAGTCTCAGGCAAAGAAGAAGCAAGAACTTCATCATAAAAGCCTGGTCCTTTCAGTAGTTTTTCTTCCCTCTAGTCCTACAATATTCTTTTCTGAATAAACAGTTTCTATCATCATACACATGTAAGGATACACAATGCAGGGAAAACATTTTCCTGACCTAAATCCTCTTTAATTTCTAAGTTTCTACTTTTCTTGAATGTTGTTGTTGCTGTTGTTGTCATTGTTCTATTTGTCTATTCCCCAACAGTCCATTTACCCTGTCTACTTCTATAACTTCTCACTTCCACAATATACATAGAATTATGGTTTTATAAGTATCATGGACAGGTATAACTCAATTTTGTTTTAAAACAAAATGTGCCTCTCTGACTGGTAGGAGTGACCAGAGAAGCTAATAAAAGAGTAAAGTCAGGTAACTCCATAAAATAACACACTTGAATTCTTAATAGCTTTCCAAATAAGTTACCACATAGAGAACTCAGTGGAAAGTAAATAGCTATAGCAAAGAAAGAGTTGGATTGAAGGAAAAACTAGAAAAGTGATAGATTCAGGAGAGAGTTTCTCTGAGGCATAGGGAAGGGTGTTCAGAGTTCTAGAAAGTTAATATCTGGAGTGTAAATAAGTTTTCCTAAAAGAAAATGGAGAATGAAAAGGGAAGGCCAGAATCCCTTCAAATTATTAGCCTATGTCACAAGTACCTTTTCAAAAGAGTAAAACACTTCAGACATTTATGATAAAGGCTTAAAAACAATATAATTAATTTTAATTTCTATCTGAGCTGTAGATATTATGTAATTATGGAAATATAGTTCAGATAGTAAAATTTGAGAACAAAAACCATTTAGCGCTAATCGATGCTCAACAATCACGGAGCTTTCACAAAATCTAAATGCAAAGTGACTAAATTAAGAATCAGCCACTTCTAAGTGATAAAATAAATAAAACAAAAAACAAACAAATAAGAAACCTACCAAATGAGCACCCATGAGGATACTGAGATTTATTAGAGTAACTAAAGATGAAGATACTGAATTCCCAAGTCTAAGACTCAGATTTAGAAATACAGATATATCACTTACCAACTAAACCTGGGACAGCACTATGTAAAAATTCCTAACTCTGTAGGCAGGTTTATCTGGATGTGAGACACATATACATGAAGAAGAGTTGCTGAGTTCTTTGGTAGAGCTGTCCAGTCAAACCGTTGGTGCCTCCAAAATCAGTGGCAGTAGAGTTTGTCACTCTTACAGCCCCATTTGTTGAGGCTGACACTGATGCTTGGAAGCTATGACTAACAAAAATGAGGTCCTGAAGTTAACTGTAAATCATTTCCTGAAAACTTACCAACAGAGGCTTGAAAACTCTGACTTGGGGATATATATATTTACAAGAAAATCTAGAAAACAGATTTAATAAACTTCAAGTTTAAAATTATCTCTGGCTAATGCAGTTAGGATTGTGTCAATCATTCTCCCTTCAAAACACCTGATAAGCTAAAGAAGATAATAAAAGGCCAGAGCAAAATCAGAAATACAGAGATTGCTCAGATCAGAATCTGGAAGGAATTTCCATTCAATTTAGACAAATTAGGTTGAATTCAGAATAAAAAAATGGCTTTACCTCATGACATAAATAGGATTTGCTTCAGAAAAAGGACTAAATTTTAAAATTACATTCAGATGAGGAAGATAGTGGCCAAACATGTGGACGCTGAGCCCACTTGCTCTTACACCCAACTCGGTCACTTACCTGACCTTCCAAGAAATAAAATGAACAATCAATGGAATCTTAGCTGATATGTAGTTTGGAAGCCAAAGAGTATAGAAGATGCTTCAAAATGAGTGGTAAGGAGACTTTATAGGTGGATGGGGAAAATCCCCAGGAGTGGCGCCAACAGCCCTGGTGCCAGCATCCGCAGCACCTGCAGCTGTGGTGTCTGCACTCATGGAGAGCCTCGTCAGAGACAGCAGCTTAGTGATCCCTCCCCTCCCAGGGCAAGGAATCGCCAGACAAGGCTGCCTGTGACTTGGATGCAAAAGTTGTCAGGGAGAACCACGCTACACACACATACAGCTAGCAGCGCATGCATAGCTGAGGCAGCAAATGCCAACCGGGAGAGAGCCAGAGAATCAGAGAGATATTGTCTGCACCTGGATCTGGTGGGCTGCACCTGGATCATGGCTGGCCATGACTGTGATAGACTCTTGACTTTTTGGAGAGGTGGCATGTACAGAAAGCCAGACAGTGGCTCAGTGTTGCAGTAGGAGAGCCTAGAGACTTTTTTTGAGGGGGTAGTGGAGGCATGCTGGGCAGAGACCCCATGTACACAGCTGCCCTGCCAACAAGGTAAAAGGACTGAGCCTGTGATTTGCTCCCATTCAGTACAGTTAGGCAAACTGATCAAAAATGTGAAAAGAGAGGTGATTTCTCAGCCCCAGCTCTGCACAGCTGCACAGAGTGGAGAGTGAGGGCTTCTGTATGCTGTGAGGGTGGTGGGCTGGGAACTATGCACCTGCGATTATTTAAAGCCAGGCTGAGCCCTCTTCCTTGGCAGAACCTCTGTGAAGGGAAGGTTGTGCCCAGCCCCCATCTCCTGCAGCAGCAGGTGGAAGATCTACAAAACTGACTGGGCAGGCTTAACTACCCTGCAGGGGGCATTTCTGTTAGAGGCAGACAAGAAGAGGGATGCCTAAAAGGACCCACTTTGAACTCCTCACAGGGAGACCAAGTACACTGGGTCCTAAGGTCCTATTTCATTGAGAGCATCAAAGCAGGGTGTTCAGAAAGCGGTGCAATAAGGGGGATTCAGCGCTCTGCCCAGCCACGGCTTGCACACAGAGCTGGCACCTACACCAAGAAGGAGAGATCTGATACTCTTACACAGATTGTCCACCCCCATGAAACAGACAGCTATTTAATAAAAAAAGTATACATTATTGTAAATAAATTGGGACAAAGATGGGAGATGTAGGGGCAGCAGGAACACTCCCACAATTTTCCCAGAATGCTGAACAGTGGCTCCCAGGGGAGACACAGAGTCCCTACCCTCTCAAGTGCAGCATAAGCTCCCTGTAGAGGCAGGTGAAGGAGATACAGGTGGCTGGATGACTCACCACGGGACCTTGAGCTGATAAAAAACCAGAGATGGATCCAAAAACAAGTCAGAAGGTGAACACCAACAGTTGAGACAAGTTTCACCACGCTCTTCCTCAGAACTTATGTGTTTTTCTTTCTTCTGTTTTTCCTTTCATATAGCCTTTTAATATTTCTTATTTTGCTTCAATTGTATTTCAACTAACTACACTTGGTCTTGTATTTTTATTCTTTTTATTCAGATTATATATATATATATTTTTTCATATTATTATTATTTCAAATCCCACACAGCATCCACTGGTCTTACTCCATTGTGCCATCTTCCTGACCTTCCTCATTATTGCTGTAAACTTTATTTTCTCCCACGCTCTGCCATGTTCCTGTTCCCTGCTCTTACTATTTGCCATCCATCTATCTTTGCAAAAGCAGCCTTCCTTCCTTATGTCAGCTCACATTCTTTTTCCCTTTTTTATAATAGTCTTATTTTCTTTCTGCCTTTATAAATTGTGGCTATTTGGGTGAGAATATCATGGTTATTACTATTCTTCTCCAACAGTATTGCTATTTGTTCACTATTTATTTGTACTTCCAATCCCATAGGATACTCTCCCCCTAACTTATTCCATTTTGCCTTCCTCCTGCCCTTATTCAGTTGACTTAGGAATTTTATTTTATTTCTTAATTTATTTTATTATTTTCCCTTTCTGAGCCTGGGCTCTATTCCTTATTCTAATTAGTTATCCTCCCTTATCCTCTCAAAATCATTTTTGTTTACTATAGACATCGCATATTCATTTTTCTCTTTTGTATAATATTCTTATTCCCTTTCCACCTTAATTAATCTTTACTCGGCTGCCATTGTTATAGACACTGCTGTGCTTTTTGTGCAATTTTGTTCCTGTTGGTTCAATACATTTTAATTTTACTTCAAAACTCATAGTGTACTCTTCCCTTTTCTTATTCCATTTTTGCCATCACCATTCCGTATTTTACTTATATCTTAAATTTTATTCCCTCCCTTTCTTTGCCTCATTTTATTCCCTACTCTCATTATTTCTCCCCCCTCTTCCCATTCTTAATCATTTTTCCCTCTTTTAGTCATCTCATATTCCCTTTTTATTATCTTACAATATTCTTCATCTTTCTCCATCTTTATTAATATTTGCTCAATTGCTGTTGATATTGCTAATGTGGTATGTTCTTTTTTTCTGGTGCGGGTTTGGTTTTCTGGTAATAATGTTCTGTTAACCAACACCTCACAACAGCATACAAAATGTGGCAGGAGTTGTGACTATCAGTCAGCCAGCTGGAGGGGAGAACCCGCTGACAAATAAGCCACCAAAAAACAAAGCCCAAGCTCAATAATAGAACCCACACAAACTGAAAAAGGGCAACCCTCCAGCATCTAGATCAGGAGATCAAAGAGACTATACCACTGAGTCCCACAGAACTCCTACCACAAAAGTCCACCACACAAAGACAGGCAGGCAAAGCAAGGCATCTTGAGATGCAGAAACAAACAAAAGGAGTCACCTAAAATGGGGAGACAAAGGAAGAACTCCCAATCAAAAGGAATGGAGTAATCCCCAGAAAGAGAGCTAAATGAAATTGAGGCAAGCTATCTATCATACATAGAATTCAAAAAAAAAAGGCTATAGAATGCTCAAGGAACACAGTGGAAACAACCAGGAACTAAGTGAGAACTACAGTATCATGAAAAAGGAAATAAAAACTGTGAACAAGAACCAGGAAGAAATGAAGAATACAATATCCAAAATGAAAAATACACTAGAAGGAATTAAAGGTAGGCTGGATGAAACCGAAGACTGAATCAGTGAGCTAGAAGACAAAGTAGAAAGGAATACCCAGACAGAGAAACAAAATAAAAAAGAATCAAACAGAATGAGGATAGTTTAAAGGGACTTCAGGACAACATAAAATGTAACAACATTCTCATCATACGAATACCAGAAGGAGAAGAAAAGAAACAAGGGATAGAAAACCTGTTTGAAAAAATAATGACAGAAAACTTCCCAAACATGTTGAAGGTAAAAGTCATGCAAATTCATGAAGCACAGAGAGTCCCAATCAAGAAGAACCCAAAAAGTCCTACTCCAAGACCAATCATAATTAAAATACCAAATGTTAAACAGAACAAAGAACCTTAAAAGGCAGTAAGGACCTTGGCTGGTATAGCTCAGTGCATTGAATGCCAGCCTGAAAACCAAAAGGTCACTGGTTTGATTCCCAGTCAGGGCACATACCTGGGTTGCAGGCCAGATCCCCAGTTGGTGGTGTGAGAGAGGCAACCAATTGATGTATCTCTCATGTGTTGTTGTTTCTCTCCCTCCCTTTCTTCCTCTCTTCCCCTCTCTCTAAAAATAAATAAATAATTTTTTTAAAGGCAGCAAGGGAGAGACAGCAAGTAACATACGAGGACCCTTTGATAAGACTATCAGCAGATTTCTCAATAGAAACACTACAGGCCAGAAGAGATTGACACAAAATATTCCAGATAATGAAAAACAAGGACTACAACCAAGACTACTCTATCCAGCAAGGTTCTCATTTAAAATAGATGGTAAAATACAGAGCTTCCCAGACAAAAGAAGGCTAAAAGAGTATGTCTCCACAAAGTTACCACTGCAAGAGAAACTCAGAGGACTGCTATAGAAAAAAAAAAAAAAGCAGAGAGAGACAGAAAGAGAGAGAAATATGGACACAGAAAAAATGGTAATGAACAAGTACCTATGATAATAACCTTAAGTGTAAATGGATTAAGTGCTCCAATCACAAGATCTAGGATAGCTGAATGGATAAGAAAACATGACCCACATATATACTGTCTACAAGAGACTAACCTCAGGAAGAAAGATCTACACAGACTGAAAGTGAAGGGAAGGAAAAAAAATACTCCAAGTAAAAAATACTCCAAAAAAAATACTCCATGAAAAAAAGCCCAGTAGCAATACTTATATCAGACAAACTAGAATTCAAAACAAAGACCCTAAAAGAGGCAGAGCAGAATACTTCATAATAATTAAGGGGAGCCTCCATCAAGAAGATATAACCATTGTAAATATATATGCACCCAATATAGGAGCACCCAAATATATAAGGAAAATCTTGGAGGACTTCAGAAAAGATATAGACAGAAACACACTTATAGTAGGAGATTTTAACAACACCCTGTCAACAATGGGTAGATCTTCCAAACAAAGAATCAACAAGGATATGGTGGAACCAAATGATACTCTAGATCAAAATGACTTAACTGTTATGTACAGAATGATTCACCCCAAAGGAGCAAAATAAATATTTTCAAATGCACATGGGACATTTTCAAAGACAGACCAGATGTTAGAACACTAAGCCTCAACAAATACTATAAAATTGAGTTATATCACGCATTTTCTTGGATCACAACAGCTTGAAACTAGAAACCAACTCAAGAAAAAAACTCAAAAATATTCAAACTCATGGAGACTGAATAGCATGCTATTAAACAATGAGTGGGTTTATAATGAGATCAAAGAAGAAACTAAAAAGTTTCTGGAAACAAATGAAAATGAATGCACAATAACCCAAAACCTATGGGACATGACAAAGGCAATCCTGAGAGGGAAGTTCATAGCGATACAGGCCTACCCAGAAAAGATAGAAACATTTCAAATAAACAACCTAACCCTACATCTATAGAACAAGAAGAACAAAAACAAACAAAGCCAAGAGTGAGTAAAAGGAAGGAAATAATCAAGATCAGACCAAAAGTAAATGACATAGAGACTAAAAGAACAATTCAAAGGATAAATAAATCCAGAACCTGGTTCTTTGAAAAGATAAAATTGATAAATCTTTAACCAGACTCATCAAGAGAAAAAGAGAGAGGGACCAAATAAATTAAATCAGAAATGACAGAGAAGTAATTACAACCAATACCACAGAAATGCAGAAGATTGTCAAAAACTACTAAAAATCATATGCCAAGAAATTTGACAACCTGGACAAAATGGTTAAATTTCTAAAACAATGTAATCTTCCAAAACTGAATCAAGAAGAAGAAAGCCTGAACAGACTGGTAACAGCTAAATTTAAGCACTAATAAAAAAAAACTCCCAGCACACATAAGCCCCGGACCAGGAAGCTTCACAGGAGAATTTTACCAAACATTTAGGGACAAGCTAACATTTTATCCTGCTCAAACTGTTCGAAAAGAAATCAGGAAGAGGAGCTGCTCCCACAGTCTTTCTATGAGGCCAGTATTATGCTAATTCCAAAACTGGGTAAAGACACAACAAAGAAAGGAAACTATAGGCCAGTATAACTGATGAACATGGATGGTAAAATCTTCAGCAAAATATTGGCAAATCGGATCAAGCAACACATTACAAAGATCATACAACATGATCAGTTGGGATTCATCCAAGGGATGCAAGGATGGTACAATATTGCAAATCAATAAACATAATTCACTGTATAAAAAATGAAAGATTAAAAACCATGTGAACATATCAATAAATACTGAAAAAGAATTTCATAAAATCCAGCACACATTTATGATAAAAGCACTCAGCAAAGTGGGAACAGAGGAAGCATACCACAACATAATAAAGGCCATATGCAAGAAACCTACAGCCAACATCACACTCAACAGGCAAAAACTAAAAGTTTTCCCCTTAAGATCAGGAACAAGACAGGTGTTCACTTTCACCACTTCTATTCAACATAGCATTGGAAGTTCTAGCCACAGTGATCAACCAGAAAAATAGAAAAATAAAAGGCATCTACATTGGAAAAGAAGAAGTAAAACTGTCATTGTTTGCAGATTACATGATAATGTACATAGAAAAAGCCACGGGCTCCCCCAAAAAACTATTTGACTTAATAAATAAATTTGGCAAAATAGCAGGATGCAATGTTAACATTCAGAAATTGAAGACATTTTTGTACACCAACAATGAAATATTAGAAAAAGAAAGTAGAAAAAAATCCTATTTACTATAACAACAAGAAAAATAAAGTACCTAGGAATAAACCTAGCCAAGGAGGTAAAAGATCTGTACTCAGAAATCTACACAATACTGAAGAAAGAAATTGAAGAAGCCACAAATAGATGGAAACATATAGTGTGTTGATGGATTAGAAAAATTAACATTATCAAAATGTCCATACTATCCAAAGTAATCTATAGATTCATGGCAATCCTTATCAAAATACCAATGACATATTTCACAGATATAGAACAAACATTTTAAAAATTTATATGGAGCCATAAAGAACCCAAAAAGTCTAGCAATTTTGAGAAAGAAGAACAAAGCAGAAGGATTCACAAAGCCTTATATCAAATTATATTACAAGGCCACTGTAATCTCGACAGCCTGGTACTGGCATGAGAAGAGACACATGGATCAATGGAACAGAATAGAGAATCCAAAAGGAAACCCAGGTCTCTATGGTAAATTAATATTCAACAAGGGGGGGGCAGGATCATAAAATGGAGAAAAATGACCTCTTCAATAAATGGTGCTGGGAGATCTGGATGGCTTACATGCAAAAAAAAAAAAATGAACCTAGGTCACCAACTTACATCATACACCAGAATAAACTCAAAATGGATAAAAAACTTATGTGTAAGCCATGGCACCATAAAGGTCCTAGAGGAAAACATAGTCAGGAAAACTTCAGATATCCCATGCGGCAATATTTTCACTGATATATCTCCTAGGGCAAGAAATATAAAAGAAAAAATAAACAAATGGGGGTACATCAAACTAAAAAGCTTCTGTATAGCTAAAGAAAACATCAGTAAAATGAAAAGGGAACCCACCCTATGAGAATACATATTTGTCAATGATACCTTGGACAAGGGTCTGATCTCCAAAATATAGAAAGGACTCACATGACTCTAAAATAGGAAGACAAACAATCCAATTTAAAAAGGGGCAAAGGACCAGAACAGACTCTTCTCCAAGGAGGACATACAGAGGGCCCAGAGCCATATAAAAGAATGCTCAACATCACTAGCCGTCAGAGAGATACAAATTAAAACCACAATAAGATACCACTTCACACCAGTCAGAATGGCCATCATAAACAAATCAAAAGAAAACAAGTGCTGACAAGGATGTTGGGAAAAGGGGGCCCCTGTATGCTATTGGTGGGATGCAGACTGGTGCAGCCACTGTGGAAAACTCTATGGAATTTCTTAAAAAATGAAAGATGGAACTGCCTTTTGACCTGGTAATTCCACTGCTGGGATTATACCCTAAGAACCCTGAAACACCAATTCAAAAGTATTTATGCACCCCAATGTTCATAACAGCATTATGTACAATAGCCAAGTGCTGGAAACAGCCTAAGTGCCCATTATTAAATAAGTAGATCAAAAAATTGTGGTATATTTACACAATGGGATACAAAGCAGCAGAAAGAAAGAAGGGACTCCTACCCTTTGCAACAACATAGATGGAACTGGAGAGTATTGCAATAAGTAAAGGCAGTCAGGTGGTAAAAGACAAATAGCACATGATCTCCCCTACAAGTGGAACCTAATGAACAAAGCAAACAAATGAGCAAAATAGAACTAGAGACATGGAAATAAGGGACAAACTGAGAGTGATCAGAGGGGAGAGGGGGGAGAGTTAATGGAGGAAAGGGGAGAACAGGTCTAGTCAAGGAACATGCATAAAGCACCTAGGGTAGTGGGCAGTGAGGTGGGGATTGACTGGTGGTGTGGTAGGTGGGTGGGGCAGGGGAGAGCAATAAGTGAAAACTGGGGCGACAATAATTGACCCAACAATAAAAAAAAATTAGATTCACTGATTTCTGTATCATTTTTAGACTCTATTTCATTTATTTCTGCTCTGATCTTTATTATTGCATTCCTTCTACTCACTTTTGGATTTGTTGTTATTTATCAGGCTCCTTTAACTGTAAAGTTAGATTATTTATTTAAGCTTTCTTTTTTGTTGCTTTTTTTTCTTTGAGATAGGTTTGTAATGCTATGAATTCTTCTCTTAGGATTGCTTTCCCAGTGTCCCACAGATTTTGGATTGTTGTGCTCCCATTTTCATTTGTTTCAAAGTATCTTTTCATTTTTCCCTTGATCTTGTAGTTGATCCATTCATTGTTTAATAACATGTTATTTAGCTTCCATGCCTTTCCATGTTTTTCAGTGTTCTCGTGATTGATTTCTTTTTTCATAGCACTGTGGTCAAAGATGCTTGATATAATTTTAATCTTAAATTTATTGAGACTCGTGTTGTGTCCTAACTTGTGGTCTATTCCAGAAAACACTGTATGTGCACTTGAAAAGTATGTATATTCTGCTGCCTTGGGGTGAAATGCCCTGAAGATATCAATTAAATCCATTTGGTCTAGTGTGTCAATTAAGGTGACTGTCTTCTTGTTGATTTTCTGCCTGAACGATCTATTCATTGAAGTCATTGGGGTGTTAAAATATCCAGCTATGATTGTATTTCTGTCAGTCTCTCCCTTTATGTCTATCAAGATTTGCTTTACATATTTAGGTGCTCCTATGTTGGTTGTGTAATTGTTTACTATGGTTATTGTGGATTCTTCTCTTTATCATTATGTAGTGCCATTTTTGTCTCTTGTTTCTTACAATAGCCTTGGTTTTAAAGTCTATTTTGTTGTATATAAGTACCGCTACCCCAACCTTTTCTCTTTTTTATTTGCATGAAGCATCTTTTTCTATCCCTTTACTTTTAATCATTGTGTATCTTTCAATCTGAGATGGGTCTCTTGGAGGCGATGTATATGTATGGGTCTTGTTTTCTAATTCATTTAGCTATCCTATGTCTTTTGGTTGGAGCATTTAAGCCATTTACATTTAAAGTGATTATTGATAGATACATATTGATTGCCATTTTATTTTTTAACTATTTTCCTCTGTTTTTATCCTTTTTCTATTGTTCTCCTTACAGCAAGCGCTTTAACATTTGTTGCAACATTGGTTTGGTGTTAGCAAACTCCTTTAGCTTTTCTTGTCAGGGAAGCTCCTTGTTTCTCCTTTGATTTTAAATTATAGCCTTGCTGGGTAAAGTAGCCTTGATTGTAGGTACTTGCTTTTCATCACCTTGAATATTGCATGCCACTCCTTTCTGGACTGAAATGTTTCTGTTGAGTAATCATATACCAGTCTAACTGGTGCTCCTGTAACTGAGAAAACCAAGGCTCATGCATGTGGCAGCTTGAAGCATGACCCAACAATTATTATTGGAGGAAACAGGTTATTATTTGTAGGGGTGAAACCTCGGGTGTCTGAGAGCACTTCTACTCAGAGCCCTGTGAAGACCCCATGAGACCCACCACTTCCGTTGCTCCCCACCATGCTGTAAGCCAAAACCAAGTCCAATAGTGTCCCATATTTTTATCTGTTCTTAAGTCAGCTGTGAAAACAGTTCTCCATCTTCTTTGGAAAGTACACCTGTAGGTTTCATAGTCACCATCCTCTCTCAGCAGCTCTCTCCTTCAGGACCCGGGGTATGCTGTCCTCAGCCTCCCTGTAGTATTCCAGGAAAACATGTGCCATGTTACTCTGGATCATGTTACAGTCCAGAAAGGCACATGTCCCAAGAAAGTGGCCTCACTGTATGTCCTTCAGAAGAGCAGAACTTTACAGTCCCTGGTCACAGTTCAGCATTCCAGGCATTTCCCACTTATCTGCATTGGACTAGGCAGTTTCCCACACAGCTTCATCGGCTTTGCTGGATCCTGGCACATCTCCATCAGCTCTCTCCTTATTCCCTTTTTTCCTGCATAGCTGCTGCTTAACTACAGACCACATGCCTGCTTTCTCACTATTCCAGGCCATATGGCTGAATCCTCAGAAGAGAAGATGTAGCTCCTCCTTCACTATAGGCAGCATAGCTGTATCTCTATCACATGGCTGCCCTCTTCACAACAGAACAGCATACCTGCTTGTTGCTTTCTAACTACCCCATGGTGGACCCACCTTCCTTTCTTTGCCCACCTTATTTTAAATGCTGACCCGAAGCTTCCTATGTGACCTCCTATCTAGCTCCTCCTACAAGGTGCTACACTTGCCAGTTTCCCCATATTATTTACATTCTCTTGGCTGCCATCTTTAGTCAAGGCAAGAGTGACTCAGTGATACATGGGCCTCCACCTCCCTGCCTCTTGCAAAGTTGGTGTACAAACCCCCACCTACGTCATGAGTCCCTAAAAAGTCTCGAAGTCATGTATGCTTTTGCCTAGGGTGGTAGCACAGCTATTATCTTGCCTTTGTTATGTGAAGTTCCTTAAATGCTGTATCATCTATGACTTCCATCCCTCAGCCATGGGCTGTGGGGACTTTAGGGACCCCTTGCTCTGTACCCTGTTACACTCCATTGTAGGTAACTACCTGCTTTTCACTTGTGGCTTTTAGGATTCTCTCCTTGTCTTTAAGCCTTGTCATTCTAATTATGATGTGTTGGTGTAGGCCTCTTTGGGTCAAAATTGTTTGACCCAAACTTGTGTGTCTATTTCCTTCACCAGATTAGGGAAGTTTTTGGTCTGGTATTCCCATGGTGCAGATGTAATTATTGCTTCATGTTGTCCAAAATGTTTCTTAAGCTCTCCTCATTCTTTTAAATTCTTTTTTCTTTTTGCTGCTCTGCCTGGATGTTTTCTTCTACCTTGTCTTCCAAATCACTGATTTGATCTTCTGCGTCATTGAACCTACTATTTATCCCTTCCAGTCTATTACTTATTTCAGATATTGCATTCTTTTTTTCTGACTGGTTCCTTTTTTATGGTTTCTATGCCTTTTTTCATGCTGTTGAGTATCTTTATAATCATTACTCTAAATTCTCTATCTGATAAATTGCTTACCTGCATTTCATCGAGTTCTTCTTTTAGAGAATTCTCTTGTTCTTTCACTTAAGAACAAGAGAATTAGTGTGAAACTAATCAAGCTGTAATCAGCAGTCTTTCTTAAGCTCCACAGGGTGAGGTAGAGTAATTCCTGCTGGGAGGGCTACTGCTTCCTCTCAGGCTGATGCCACTTATAGAGGAGTCCTCTGCCTGAGAAAGGTGGCTTCTACAGTATGGGGAATGACTCAGCACAGGGACCCTGGTGGCTGTACCTTCAGTGCTCTTCCCGGGGCCACCAACCCCAGGCTCTCCTCAAGCATCTCTAGTCCACTCTACCCTCCTTCTGCCAGAGCCCAAAGTAAGTGGCTACCTACAAAATTTTGCGTGTTGGCCCTTTATGAGGCTCTTTCATTCTCCAGCCATCTCTCTGGCAAACAGGAGCCCTGCTGCTTTTCACAGCTGGATGTTAGTTCTGGTGCTGTAGGCTGGGGGACATAGAGATGGCCAATAGACATATGAAAAGTTGCTTTATGTCACTAATCATCAGAGAACTGCAATTTAAATCACAATGGGATACCATCTCACACATATCAGAATGACTATCATAACTAAATCAACAAACAACAAGTGCTGGTGAGGATGTGGAGAAAGGGAAACGCTTTTGCACTATTGGTGGGAATGCAAGTTGGTGCAGCCACTATGGAAAGCAGTATGCAGATACTTCAAAAAAATTTTTTAAAGGACCTGCCTTTTAACCCAGCTATTCCATTTCTGGGAATATGTCCAAAGGAACTCAAAACACTAATTTGAAAGAACTTAAGCATTCCTATGTTCATTGCAAGTTTATTTACAATCGCCAAGATATGGAAGCTGCCCAAATGTCCATCAACAGATGAGTGGATAACACAACTGTGGAACATTTACACAATGGAATACTATTCAGCCATAAAAAAGAAGAAAATTTTACCCTTTGTGACAGTATGGATGGACCTGGAGAACATTATGCTAAGTGAAATAAGCCAGTTAGAGAAAGACAAATACCATATGATTGCTATTTTCTTATGTATACTTCATTTCAATATAATGTTTATATAAAATATTAAAATAAATTTTGCTTCTCAAAAAAGTACATGAGAGGTACTAGAAGTTTCATTTGGTTTCCATTTGCCATTGTTTGACAAACTGAAATAGGATATATTTTCATATTTTTATCACTGTGTATTTCTTCTGGAAATTGCATAACCATGTCTTTTATTTATTGGGTTAATTATCCTTTCATTATGGATTTATAAAAGTTATGAATGAATATATAATAAACATATATTTTCATAAATATAACAAGATTAATACTTTCCTTCAAGAGTTGCTGTGAAACTAAATTAAGAAAATTTTGTTAAGCAGTTTACATTTGTATTATAGTTTATAATAATAATAAATTCCATCTGTTACTATCAATCTAATTATTATTTCTTTTTTAAATATATGTAAATATATATATAGATCAGCCTAAAATATTATACATATTTCAGTGCCAAAAATGAATATCTGTGGGAGGCATGTTACATAAGATGATATCTTTTGTTTATCTACCTTTTCACTTCTTTTAAAATGTATCATGAATGAATTTATAAAGTTATAAACATCCTAAAAAAATGAAGCCCTAAGAAAATACAGCATATTTTAACAAAGTTTATATTTAAATGAAAATTATATAATGATTTTATTTGCTTATACTTTTATATTTATCATTTTGCATTTATAGTTCATAAAATGGATTTATACACTGATTTCCAAAAATATGCAATATATAATGTTCTATAATTAAAAGTGTTATATTTATATATTAAAAAAAGACTATAATCCATTCCCTCCAAATTTATTGTTACATTAATTGTGATTCCAGTCTCCCAAAAGGACTATTTTATAAAACTAGACAATGTAATTATAAACCCTATCTGAAAGAAAATAATTAATTTGGTCAAGAAAAAAATGAAAACATATGCAATGAGAGATGAATTTCCATGCCATATATTTAAATTTATTATATAACCATGGAAATAAAAACAAATAGCAATCAATCAATGGAACAGAATACAGAGTATGAAAATAGAACCTTTATATATGTGGATTCAATATATGACATTTTGGCTTTTCAATGCAGAAATGAACAGATTTTTCAATAAATGGTTGGAGACAACTGGATAAGCATTTGGAAAAAATAAAATAAGATAATTCAAAAAATAAAAACCTTAATTTTTAGAAATATCACAATATCTATGTAAAAATTAAACAAAATAATTTAGGTAGAAAGGACCATCTGAACTGAGAACAACCCAGAAGCTGGGAAAGTAAAGGCTAATAAATAAATTGTGTTAACATTTCTTATTTTCCAGAATAGAATGGATTTTAATAAAAAATATAAAATTAAGCAACCAGCTTGGAGAATATATGGGCAGCATGTAACTGGCAATTCGGAATTTATAAGTCATGAAGAAAAATGTATGACAAAAAAAGATAAAATTATATGAATGTTCAATTCAAGGAGTAAAATAAATAGTTAATGAACACAAGAAAAATATTCTACGTAATAAAGTAAAGAAAAATTAAAATACAATATCAGTCTGGGAAAAATTAAAATGTGATTGACAATATTCATGTTAGGAATAGCTATCAGTATTGAAGATATACATATGATTTTCTTAAAGATTTTATTTATTTATTTTAGAGAGAGGGGAAAGAGGGAGAGAGGGAGAGAAACATCAGTGTGTGATTACCTCTAGAGCAACCCCTACCAGGGACCTAACCCAAAACCCAGGCATGTACCCAGACTGGAAATCGAACCGGCGACCCTTTGGTTTGCAGGCCGGCACTCAATCCACTAAGTCACACCAGCTGGGGCATGGAGATATGCACATGATTCTTTAGGACAATTGCTATTCAAACTTTAATAAAAATCACTGCATTTCTTGTTAAAATGCAGATTCTGAAACAGCAGGTCTGGACCAGGTCTTGGAACTTATTTCCAGAAAGCTCCCATGTGATGTCAGTGTCATAAATGACAATTTGGTAAAACTCTAACATACACTTCTAAAAATATATCCTGGAATATTAATTTTGACATATACACAGAGATATAGTTATTAGGATGCCTATCATGGGACTGAAAACTACCCAAATATTTATCTAAAAGGTAATGTCTCTATAAGCTGAGGTATAACTATTCTATTGAGATATGATACAATAGTATAAAAGGATGACTAAGTTCTACCTATAGTGATATTAAAAGAGATCTTCATTAATAGAAAAGACAAAGTTGCCTTAGAAATAGTGCACCAAAATTCCTCTTATATAATGCAAAGGCACACATGTTAGGAAGAATGCCTATGTTGTGTATGAATGTTGAGGAAAGAAGTTGCGTTATGCAACTATCATATTGTGTGTTGTGCATTGGTTTAATATGATTTTAAGCCAATTTCACTTGTTTATGACTTAAGTGAAATTGTTTTGATCCACTTATTATGACAAAGACAAAAAATGTTTGTTTTAGCATTTGTTTTTTTAGCAAGTTGTTTTGATATAAGAATGAAGTAAACTGTGTCAGGATGTCATCATCTCATTTGTTGTCATTAATAAGCACCCAGCATGTGGAGAAGAAAATATGACAAGGAGACATTTAGAATACTAGAGAGATTCCATGTGGGCAAGGCACATTTTGCTGACCTAAACAGCTCTCTGAAGATTTTGAGACATTTGTCCCTGCTTTGGCTAAGATGGCTCTTTGGTGGGCAGGGGTGCTAAACCATGCAATGTCCCTGTAGCGTTAACCCTTGGAGTAGCCCAGCCTGCTCACCAACACCAGCACTGCCACTCCCTAGCCCTGTGCTCTAGCAACAAGAGACTTTTATTTTGCACCAGCAGCTGAAAGTCAGCTTACAGTTGATTAAGTCGCCTTTCCCAAGTTACCAAATTTGATAAAAAGATATACCTCTGTTGAATTTGGATGTTATCCTTTTATCTTCCCTTGCCTGAAACAATAATGTATCACTATTGTTCATTGCTTTGGAGTACATTATTTATTTATTTATTGATATTAGCTTATTAAAAAACATTATCCTGTATGTTACTGGCCTGTGAAATTATTATAATTCCCACAGTTAAACTCTGCTAAATAAATTGCTGGCAGACAGAATCAATCTCCATGTCTAACTTTTCCACCTCCCCCAAAACAAAGCAAAACACTGTACCTAAATGAAATATGCACAAGGAGGGATTAATACATACACAAACATATATTAAAGATGTATGTGGTGAAGACAGATTAGAACACATTAAAACTGTAAGATTATTGGAGAGTCATTCTAAAGTTTATATTAATACAAATTAATGGCTTACATTCATCCTGATAAAAAGTGACTGCAGTGTTTTATTTAGTGTAAAATTGAATCTAATAACGTGCATACTTAAATTAGTGCTCTCTGGCGTTTTTCAATGATTTGTTTACTATATTCTAATAAGAAAAACAACAAATGAATGAGACATGTTGGAAGGCCATAATGTTGGCAAATATCTCTGAAGTACTAGGGTACACAAAGTGCTTAAAAGTATTTTAAGGGATGGTAATATAGTTTATATTCAATTTATTTCATTTCCCTTCAAAGCCCCAAGGAACACATTCCATTTGTTGCGCAAAAGCCAATTATAGTAATGGGCTGTTCATAAGAGTTTCCAGCTTTCAGAATTAGTTTTTACTATTTAACAGTACATTTTCAGATGGCTGTGAGGCTAATCATTTCTAATTCTCCTGTAACTATGTTTATAAGATTGGCATAAATACCATACCATTCTCTTAGTGTTCAGTATAGACCAACATGAACGAACTAACAGAAAAGGAGAAGGAAAAAAACTCTTGGTTTATCATGAAAACAGAATCACAACGAATAATTTCATGGTAACAAGGTCCCCTGACAGGAATATAAATTGTTCATATAAAATGCTTTATAACAGTCCCATTGGAAAACAGTTTTACTTCAATGCTAGCTCACATAGTCAAAAAAACATAGTTCAATGATAAAGCCTTAGCTCTGGAACTCCCTTTTTGCTTCTTTAAATGAATCTCACTTAGAAATACAATATGTTGTTGAGTTGTACACTTGAAACCTGTATATTTTGGTGAACTAATGTCACCCTAATAAATTCAATTTAAAAAGAAAAAGAAAGAAATATAAAAACATAAAAAGAGATAGGGAGGTTCCTAGAAGTTTGCCCCTAGGTCTTGCCATCATCTCATTCTCCTGAGAGATGCTACTCTTTAGCTCTGTGCCCTTGGGCAAGTTATTCTATTTTCTGGCTTCAGTTTCCTTGTCTGTAAAAGGCAATCTTCCCTTTCTCATAGGATGTTGAACAGATGGAACTGCTCAATGTGGAAGAGTCCACCAATATCTGTCCAGTTGATGTTCATTAAGTGTTTCTTTCTTATCTTTAAGCCTAAATCCCTGTATCCCTATAGAAGACATTTTATTTTCTGGGCCCAGTAATTTCTTATCTTGGGATATAATCTTCTATTATGAACTGAGCATGTGAAGCATTTCAGGCACTACTTTGCCTCTGAAAATTTCTTAAATCCCCTAGTATTTCTAGGGGGCACTTGAGGTATTTGAGGGGGCACTATGGACATTTGAGGTCAGCAAATTAATGGTGCAGAGCTGTCCCAAACATCCAGGATGCTTGCATATATAAATGCTTTCCACTAAATGCTAAAAGCAAATCAATTATTGTAATAACCCAAAACAAGAAAATCAAAATACACCTATATCTCTGGATCCTTCAAAATCCTACAACAGTTCTTTTCACTTCATTTGTGACCTCACACAGTTAAAGTATTTATTGACTAGTTTTTACAGGGTAGATTTAACTTAAAGTTTATTTAAGGTAAAACTCATCTTTTTCACTTATTTTTATGAACAAGATTTGGCCCAGGTTAACTAGAAGTTTAGTGAACATGCAAGTATCATCAGCCCCTCAGGCTGTTGATATTTAATTAGCTTTGAGAATTTAAAACAAAATAATTTAGAAATCAAATGACCGATACCCAGGAGAAAGCTATAAATAATCTCTCTTTTGCAAGATGACCCACCTGTATATAAAAATCTTCAAAACCGGAAATAGAATCCCCACCATCCGCATGTCCCTTTGGATAAATTTTAGATTTACCCAATTAGCTTTTTAGATTAATATATTAACTAGAACCTTTCTTTTTATCAGAACCCTTTTTTAATTATTGTGACTAAATTTCACCCTCTTCATATTTCAAAATAAAAAAAGTACACTTTATTTTATATAAGGGGTACCTGTATTTTTTTTTTTTTGCATGGAGTTTCTCAATTTCTGCAGCTAAAACTTGGAATAAATTGATGATGGTTTTTTCAGATTGAGTAATTTGATTTCCTCTTCCAGCTTCCTCCTCTGCTCTAAGGCTTACTTTTGTGCCTTTCTCTTTCAAAGTCTAAGTGACCCATTTTGCTATTGGCTAATTTTCTATTTCTGATCATTAGCCACCTGTAATTTTCAGCTGACTTTTAGTGCAGATGACTGAAAAGAATCTCTAAAAGCGATAAATTAAAACAAAACAAAACAAAACTTCCTGACTCAGTTTAACAACTCTGCCACCTCCGTTTGTCTATGAACACATATGGGCCCCATCTTCCAGGCACTTGGTATTCCTGAATTGAACTCTTCATAGTAGGACAACCACATGTCTTCAAATACCTTGGCAATCACAATGGAAATTTTCTCCTGTTAGATGAGGGTAGCTGATGTCTGGAAACTTTAGTGGGTCTGCATTTGACAGTGGCATTTGCCTCTCTCTAGTTACTCCAAGTCAGAAAAGTGTACATACACTTTGGAGAAGCAGCACAGCCACAGCCCAACTGCCTGCGGCAATCACTAAGGAGCTGTCAGAGAGAATCACAAGCGCTTTCTCTTTGTGATTTTGGTGACAGCAGCTGCTGTATAATTTGGCTTCTGATAACAAACAGAGCCACTGAGAGCTTTCCAACAAATCTCCAAACCCTCACAAATGAGTCCCTATAGGCCCAAGCAGGATGATCTCCTACAGTTCCTAACTCACTCAGAGAGAAAATGAGGAAGCCCTCTGGCTGTCACGAGGGTCCAGTAATCCCAAGGATCCAGAGAATGGCATCCCCCTCCTCCATTACCTGGATCTTTGCATTCTGAAGGAAAAGAGTAGAACTATTGAGATAAAGAAATATGAACAGGAAAAGAAAAACACCGAAAACAACAACTCCAACACATAGAACATAATGTTACATAATCCCCAAAGGGTTATGACATAGACACAAAAATTTCCCTCTCCACTGTGACTCATGCTGAGATAAATGCTATTGATAACTGTGTTCACAGAAGAGAAATTTTGCATACTTTTGCCCCAACTAAAGGGGGAAACATACCAACCTGCCTCCTGTCATTTTACAGTTTTTTATATTATAGGCCTTACCCATCAATGCCTTGGACCATGTCCAGGAAGAATACCACACTCCTAGCTCCTAATCTATTGGATTCATTTTTCAGACTCTTCAGCTACTGTTTGCTTTCTTCCCGCTTTAGCTCAAATCATTGTGAGCCTAAAAAAGGGTAATAGTTCTTTAAGCATGCCCTCTTTTCTGAACCTGTCAAGCCAATAGCATCCTTTTGGGCAGACTTGATGGAGCATATTTCAGCTACCCACTCTCATCTTGAACAAGTGTTCTGCAAAGGGATGTGTGATAATTCACATATGGACATAAAGTTACTGACCTTACATTTAGAGAAATTCTGAATTATATTCTTAGGAGGAAGAAAAATTTTTACTAAATCATCAGCATTCTCAGTATTGTTTCCTCCTTGTTTTTTTTATTGTGTTTCAATTACGCAGTTGTCTCTATTTTTCTCCCATTACTCTCCCTTGTCCTACCCACCTGTCACATTCCACTTTAAATCCTCCTGCCCGCCCCCCTATTGTCTTTGTCCATGGGTCCTTTATACATGTTCCTTGATTTGACCCTTCCCCCTTTTTCCACGATTATCCCCCTCACCCCCTCACCTTTGATCATTGTCAGTTTGTTCTTTATGTCCATGTCTCTGGTTCTATTTTACTCTCTTGTTTGTTTTGTTGATTAAGCTCCACTTACAGATGAGATCACATGGTATTTGTCTTTCAACACCTGGCTTATTTCACTTAACATAATACTCTCCAATTCAATCCAAGTTGTCACAAAAGGTAGGAGTTCCTTCTTTCTTTCTACTGCATAGATTTCCATTGAGTAAGTGGACCACAGTTTTTTGATCCACTCATTTACTGCTGGGCACTTAGGCTGTTTCCGGCACTTTGCTATTGTAAATTGTGCTACTATGAACATTGGGGTGCATAGGTTCTTTTGAGTTGGTGTTTCAGGATTCTTAGGGTATAATCCCAGTAGTGGAATTGCTGGGTCAAAAAGCAATTCCATTGTTAGTTTTTTGAGGAAATTCCATACTGTTTTTCACGGTGGCTGCACCAGTCTGCATTCCCACTTACAGTGTACTAGGGCTCCCTTTTCTCCACAATCTCGCCAGCACTTGTTGATTTGTTTTTGGCCATTCTGACCACCATGAAAAGGTATCTCAATGTGATTGTAATTTGTATCTCTCTGATGGCTAGTGATGCTGAGCATCCTTTCATATGTCTCTGGGCCCTCTATGTGTCTTCCTTGGAGAAGTGTCTATTCAGGTCCTTTGCCCATTTTTTAGTTGGATTATTTGTCTTCCTGGTGTGGAGGTATATGAGCTCTTCATATATTTTGAAGAACAAATCCTTGTCCTAGGTATCACTGGCAAATATGTTTTCTCATACAGTTGGTTCCCTTTTCATTTTACTGAATTTTCTTTAGCCTTACAGAAGCTTTTTATTTTAATGTACTCCCAAATATTTATTCATTCCTTTATATCCCTTGCTCTAGGGAACATATCAGTGAAGATATTCCTGTGTGAAATATCTGAAATTTTCCTGCCTATGCTGTCCTCTAGGATTTTTATGGCATCATGACATATCTAAGTCTTTTATCCATCATGAATATTTTTGTGTATGGTGTAAATTGTTGGTCATTTTCATTTTTTTGCATGTAGCTGTCAAGATCTCCCAACACCATTTGTTAAAGAGGTTATTTTTACTCCATGTTATGCTTCTGTTCTCTTTGCTGAATATTAATTGACTATAGAGTCATGGGTTTGTTTCTGGGCTCTCTATTCTGTTCCATTGATCAATGTGTCTGTTCTTATGCTACTACAAGACTTTTGATTACAGTGACCTTGATATATGGTTTGATGTCATGTGTTGTGATCCCTCCTAATTTGTTCTTCTTTCTCAAAATTGCTGAGGCTATTCATAGTTATTTATTATCCCATAAATATTTGAAATGTTTGTTCTATATCTGTGAAATATGTCATTGGTATTTTAATAGGGATTGTGTTGAATCTATAAATCACTTTGGATAGTATGGACATTTTGATGATGTTAATTCTTCTAAACCATGAACATGGTATATGCTTCAATATATTTGTGTCTTCTTTAATTTCCTTCTTCAGTCTTCTGTAGATTTCTGAGTACCAGTCTTTTACCTCCTTGGTTAGATTTATTCCAAAATATTTTATTTTTCTTGTTGCTATAGCAAATGGAATTTTTCTTTTTTACTTTCTGTTTCTGTTATTTCATTGTTGTTGTACAAAAATGCCATTAATTTCTGAATGTTGATTTTGCATCCCACTATTTTGCCAAATTCACTTACTAGGTTGAGTAGTTTTTTGGTGGAGACTACAGGGTTTTCTATGCACACTATCATGTCATCTGTGAACAATGACAGTTTTACTTCCTCCCTTCCAGTTTGGGTGCCTTTTTTTCTTTTACTTGTCTGTTCACTGTGGCTAGAACTTCCAATACTATATTGAAAGAAGTGGTGAAAGTAGACACCCTGTCTTGTTCCTGATCTTAGTGAGAAAGCTTTTAGTTTTTGCCCATTGAGTAGGATGTTGGCTGTAGGTCTTGTATATGACCTTTATGATGTTGAGGTATGCTCCCTCTACTCCAACTTTGCTGATTGTTTATCATAATCAGGTGTTGAACCATATCAAATGCTTTTTCTGTATCTGTTGATATGATCATGTGATTTTTGTCTTTCCTTTTGTTTATATGATGTATTATGTTTAATTGATTTGTGAATATCATACCATTCTTGCATCCCTGGAATGAATACCACTTGACCATGGTATATGATCTCTCTAATGTATTACTGGATGTGGTTTGCCAATATTATGCTGAGGATTATTGGATCTATGTTCATCAGTGATATTGGTCTGTCATTTTCTTTCCTTCTTGTGTCTTTATCTGGTTTTGGGATTAGGATGACACTGGCCTCATAAAAGGAGTTTGGGAGTAATCCTTCTTGGATTTTTTGGAATAGTTTGAGAAGGATAGGGGATAGCTCTTCCTTAAATGTTTGGTAAAATTCTCCTATGAAACTGTCTGTTCCAGGGCTTTGGGTGCTGGGAGTTTTTTTATTACTGCTTCAGTTTCACTAGCTGTTAGTCTGTTCAGGCTTTCTGCTTCTTCACGAAGTTTTAGAAGATTATATTTTTCTAGAAATTTGTTCATTTCACCCAGGTTTTCAAATTTCTTGGCATATAGTTGGTCATAGTAATTTCTTACAATCCTGTGTATTTCTGTGCTATTAGTTGCAATTTCTGCTATTTCATTTCTGATTTTATTTATTTCTATCTTCTCTTTTTCTTGATGAGTCCACTTTGTGAACTTTGTTTATCTTTTCTAAGAACCAGGTCCTGGATTTATTGATCTTATTAATTCTTCTTTTAGTCTCTGTGTCATTTAATTTTGGTCTGATCTTGATTATTTCCTTCCTTCTGCTTTGTCTGGACTTTATTGTTGTGCCTCCAGTTCTTGTAGATGTAGGGTTAGGTTGTTTATATGTAATGTTTTTATCTTTTTTAGGTAGGCCTGTATTGCTATGAACTTTCGTCTCAGGAATGCCTTGGCATTTTCCATAGGCTTTCAACTGTTGTGTGTTAATTTCCATTTGTTTCCAGAAACTTTTTGGTTTCTTCCCTGATCTCAGTATTAACCTATTCATTAGCAGCATGCTATTCAGTCTCCATGAGTTTGAATGTTTTTGAGTTTTTTCCTTGAGTTGGTTTCTAGTTTCAAGCCCTTGAATTTCATGAAAATGCTTGATATGGTTTCAATATTCTTGAATTTGTTGATGCTTGTTTTGTGCCCTCTCATGTGATCTGCCTTTGAAAATGCTCCATATGCATTTGAAAAGAATGTATATTTTGCTTGCTTTGGGATAAACTTTATATATATCTCAGTTAAGTTCATTTGATCTCGTGTGTTGTTCATTCCGCAATATCCTTGTTAATATTTTGTTTGGAAGGTCTGTGTATTGTTTACAGTGGGGTGTTAAAATCCCATACTATAATTGTGTTGCTAACTATATCTTGCTTGAAGTCCTCCAAGATTTTCCTTATCTTTTTGGGTGCTCCTATGTTGGGTGCATATATGTTTACAATGTTTATTTCTTCTTGATGGATTCTTCCCTTGATTATTATGGAATGTCCTTCTGTGTCACTTTTTATGGCCTTTGTTTTGAAGCCTATTTTGTCTGACATAAGTATTGCTACCCTGGCTTTTTTTTCCTGTTGGTTTGCAAATATTGCAAGTCATGGAGAAGGCCACAGTGGATTTCATCTTGGTAGCCTCTAGTATTTACCACTTTTTTTTCTTTCTCTGTTGAATTGATTTCAGATGTTGACCCCGTCTGACCTTAGAGTCTGTTTGAGACTTCCAGGGATCCACTGTCTGTGGCTGACCCCTTCAGTTGTTAATCTAGTCACAGGGTACCCAGCAATCAGGCTTAAGTACCACAGGGTGGGGCAGAATACCTCCTGGTGTCCTGGCTATTGGTTTTCCTCAGGCTGCTGCCACTCGGAGGGGAGTGGTTTGCCTGAGCAAGATCACTTCTGCAGTATGGGGAAGACTCAGCACCAGGATCCCAGCAGCTACTCTCTCTGTTCTCTTCCCAAAGCCTCTGTTCCCAGTCTCTCCTCAAGCATGTCTAGTCCACTTTGCCCCTGCCTTTGCTGGAACCCAGCATAAGTGGCTGCAAATGAAAATTTATGTACTGGCCCTTTAAACAGCTCCTTGCATCTCCAGCTACCTGTCTCTGGCAGAGAGTAACCCTGTCACTTTTCACTGCTGGATGTTATCTCTGTACTTTTCAAGCTCTGGTGCTCTAGGCGGGGGATCCCAGCTTAGGGTTAAGACTTCACACTATCAGGAAGATCCAAAGAGCTGCTAAAATATCCCTCCAGTGCTGCCCTGCCACCTGTGTGCACTCAGCCAGCCCTCTTGTGCCTCTACCACACTCCCTTACCAGTGAGGCTGTGCTGATGCTGAATCTTCTCTCTGTCCAAAGTTATAAGGTTTCTCTCTTGCTGTTGTTCAGGTTTTTTGTTCTGGTTTTGTTCAGGTTTTTTGTGATTTCTCCACAATTTAGTTGTAATTCCAGATTGGTCCTAGGAGGAGGTTAGTGTGATTTACACTCATTCCTCCACCATCTTGGATCTCCCTGTTATTCACTTGTTAACAATAGAGATTATATGTGGAAAAGAAAAAATGAAAAAAATTATATATATTTCTTTATCCATATGTACATAGTATTTGTACTATACTTGAGTTTTTTCACCTTTATTCCTGTCCCAAAATTTGGCACTGTGCATGGGAGACAAATGTATCTTTAAAAAGCTACTCTAAGTTTCTCATAGGCCTACCCACTATTGTATGAAAATCATTTTACTACATCACATTCCCATCAGTTGAGGTGTTACCCTGCAGATTATTTATGAAAATATTATTTAATGTTTTAATGGATCAGAAATAATGGTGTTTTTCTCATGTTATTCCTGGAGAATTTTAAACAATTGATCAAAATGTGACTATTTGTAATTTAAAACTTGCATGATATTGGGTTGATATCAGAAACAAACTGATTTTGAAACTAAACAATTATATTCAATTGTTAATTAAAGTAACACTGAAGAACCAGCTTGTGAAGTTCACATAATTTTTATTGCTATCTTTTGAAAAGTTTATAGATTATATTAGAGAATACTTTAATTTATCACCATGCCATTTTATAAAATACACAGCACAGAGAAGGAAAATGTAATTGTGTGTATGTAAATGAGGTCAGTCCAGAAAAAGTCTAGCCATTGTTAATATAATAAGAGTGGCTTGCAGAACATCCATGTATCCTACCAGTCAAGGAGAGTGGACTGGACTGCACATGCGTGAACAATGACAACTTCACTGTACTAGTCAGTGGGGGCAGTAGACACTATTGAGTGAGTATGTGTACAGGTGACCGTCACATTCAAAATGGCTGAGTGAGTAGAGCAGTGAATCTACTTCAATTCTTGCATTAAGCTTAAATGTTCTTCCATCGAAACTATTTGGATGATTCAGAAGGCTCTCAGGGACAATGCAATGAGTGCAGTGCAAATAAAGTGTGGCATGAATGCTTCAAAGATGGCCAAGCATCTGTTGAAAGTGATCCATATTCTGGAAGGCCTGCAACAAACAGAACACCTGAGAGTGTTGAAAGTTTATAGGCTACAGTCAACAGAGATTGGTGACTGACAGCACTAGAACTAGAAACTGATCTGGGAATGCCGAAAACTACTGTGTCTGAGGTTTTGGTGCAGGGTCTTGGCAAGAAACATGTGATAGCAAAATCAATTTCATGGCTTCTGCTACTAGAGCAGAAGGAACATCGTGCTGCAGTTGCTAATGACTTCATTCAAACAACTACTACCAATGAACCAGATTTCCTCAAGAAATCTACCTGATTTCAAGAAAATACAAATAACTAGAGATGAATCATGGGCCTATGGCTATGAGCAAGAAACAAAAGCTCAGTCATCCAAAAGGAAGTCACCTGTTTCTCCATGCCCAAAGAAGGAGTGGCAAAATTGCAGCAAGATCAAGACCATGTTAACTTTGTTTTTTATTGAGAAGGTGTTGTCCATCGTGAGTACACCCATCCAAGCCAAATGATAAGGAGTACTACCTCAATATTTTTCATTAGTTGAGAGATGCAATACAATGAAAATGGCTGCAGATATGGGCAACTGGTGATTGGCACATTCACCACAACAATACTCCCACTCATAAATCACATCTCATGCAGTTTTCTGGTGAAACATCAAGTCACCCCAGTGACTCAGCCCTCCTAATGCCCAGATTTGGCACCCTGTGACTTCTGGCTTTTCCCAAAACTAAAATCACCTTTGAAAGGGAAGAGATTTCAGACCATCAATGAGATTCAGGAAAATGAGACAGAACAGCTGATGGTGGTTCCAATGGAGAATCTTGCAGTGTTTTGAAGAGTGGAAGAGATGCTAGGAGAACTGTGTGACATACCAAGGTACCTACTTTGAAGGGGACAGAGGTGTTATTGTCCTATGTACAATGTTTCTTGTATGTTCTATCTTCTTCAATAAATGTCTGTATTTTTCATATTATGACTGGATACTTTTTCATATTATGTGAATGTGATAGCCATACATCATAAAGTTTTACTATTATTACCAAAGTTTAAGGAACAAAAAAAAAAAGGAAAAGCAAAACATCACCATTTTTTAATTTAATAACGAGTTTCTAGCACATAACAAGTATTTTAAAAATAATTTTTAAAATTAATCTAAATTTGGCTATATGTGTATTCATATATGTTGTTTTGTAGCTGGATACACATCTTCTGAAACTTAACATTTTTTTGGAATAGTCTCTAAACCAGTTGTTGAAAAATCAGCCCATAAACTAATCATTCTCATACATTGGACATGTTTTTTCTAAAACACAACAGAAAAGATACCTCTATTGCTAATTGCTCCTTACTACACAACTTTGTTAACTTTAACTTCCTCCATAATCCCCCTAATTTCATCTCATTAACTCTAATTATGTTGTCATATATAACACTATCCACTTCTACCCACGCATTCTTTATATCAACCTGATCTGGATTTCTTAACAGGCTCCTCTTTCAGTTGACTCTTAGGCAAGCATTCATTTTGATGATACTAAGCATTTCTCATAAGTCATTTCCTATTATATTGGCTAACGCTGTATTTTTGGAGACACTCTGAAACTCTAAAGGTGTCAATTTCTACACATGTCTTTAATAAATAGTACAAATTAGCTTTCTTATCCTAAAATAAGGTACCGGTTTCTATTTTGCAAACTTTTAAAATTACAATTGGATATAATAAATACTGTATATAAGAGAACACTATAAACTAAATACCACCACCATAAACAATACAAAATACTGGTACTATCATTGTGATTATTTTTGCTTATAATAGAAATTTAAAGTATAAAAAGAGAAAGACCTGTTTCCTTGAATGTTGAAAACTTCTACCAACCTCTTCTCTTAGTGCAAACCACTCCAGTGTGGTTATCCAAAACCATATGAAAAGAGAATCAAGCTGGGTAAGTAACTGTGCAGTTATTACTACTTAAATTTTGGCCCAAATCCTCAATGCCAGCTCCGGCTTGTTGAGCTGATTTGTACCATCTCCTAACACTGAAGAACATAATTCCTCCTTAGCAGCCTAAAAACATACTTAAGGACTGATCCCAATACTCCTTTATACTGCTTGTGTTCTTGTTATGTGTTTATGTAAAGGAAGTTACTCATGCTGCCTGATTTCAAGAAAATACAAATCAACAGTAATCAAGACTGTATTGTATTAGAAAAAGATAATGAAATAGAAGTCCTAAAATAAAATCACAGAAATACAATAAATTAACTTTTGACAAAGTAGCAAAGTCAATACAATGGGGGAAGAATAGTCTTTTCAACAAATGGTGCTGGAACACTTTAACATTTATAAACAAAAAGAAAAATCAATCAATAGACCTTATGTATTACACTTTTGGTAAACTGTATTCTCACAAGAGTGTCAAGGCAATTCAATTAAGAAAGGATTTTTTTTTTCCAAAAATGGCACTGAGCACTGAGACAACTCTATATTCACATACAAAGGAATAAATCTGAATCCTGTCCTCACACCACACACACACACACGTAATTAATGTAAAACTGACATATAACTGAGCCTAAGAACTAAAATTTTAAAACTCAGAAATAAATATACCTGTGAAATCTTGTGACTGTGCTAGGCCATATTTTATGGTATCAAAAGTACAAGGGAGAAAGATAAAAGATATATTGAACTTCATCAAATTAAAAAATTTCATACTTTAAAATACACCATGAAGAACATAAAAAGACAACCCACAGACTAGAAGAAAATATTTGCAAGTCATATCTAATAAGAGCCATGTTCACAGAATATATAAAGAATCTTTACAACCTAATAGCAAAAAAGAAACAGATTTTTAAATGGGCAAAGGTTCTGAATAGAATTCTCCAATAATTATATACCTATCACTAATTAGCACATGAAAATGTGTGTAACATCATTAGTCATTAGGTAAACAAAAATCAAAACCACAATAAAATACCATTTCACACAAAGATGACTATAATCAAAAGGTTAATAATAACAAATGTTGTCAGAGAGGTCAAGTTAGAACCCTCATGTATTGTTAATAGGTATGTAAAATGGTGCAGCCACTTTGTAAAATAGTTTGACAATTTTTCAAAATATTAAACATAGCGTTACAATATGACTCATCAACTCCAGTCCTAGGTACCTACCTAAAAATGGAAAAGTACATCCAAACAAAACTTACACACAAATATTTATAAAAGCATTATTCACAGTGACCCCCAAATGGAAACAATCCAAATGTGCATCAGCTGATAAGTACATAAAGTCTAGTAAATCCATGCAACATAATCATTTGGCAATAAAACAATAGATTACTGATCATTCTACAACATGCATACACCTTGAAAACATTATGCTAAGTGATAAAAACCATTCGCAAAATACCACATATTGTGTATTTTCTTTTATTTAAAATGGCCAGAATAGGCATATCTTTAGATACAGAAAGTAGATTAGTGGTTGCCTAGGGATTGGGGAGATAGGTGGAATTGTCAGTGACTGCTAATGAGCATTGCATTTTCAAAATAGGATAACCAAATTGTTACAAAATCAGTTTTTGGTGATGATTCACATCTGTATAAATATATTAAAAAAGAATTTGTGCACTTTAAGTTGGTGAACCATAGGGCAATTGAATTATATCTGAACAAGCTGTTTAAGCGTAAGTTGATATTCACTTCATAAAAAAATCTATACTTGAGGGATGGATATGTCACTGTTACTAGTACCTAAAATAGAATTATGTGCTACATAAGTAGCACATACATAGAATTTGTACCAAATTCTACATAGAATTCTACATAGAATTTGTACCAAAGAAAATATTGAAACTATATAATTTTTAAGTTTGTGCAACTCTTCCACCTTGTGTTATTGCTGGGAATCTGCTTTCCAGAAAGGAACTGCATTCCCCAACTTTCTAGTATGTTCCTGTGATTAGTACTAGTCAAAATGGTCAACTAAAGTGACATTTGCCACTTTAGGTCAAGATTTATAAAAAAGAAAGTATGCATATCCTTGCTTTCTATTTTGACTTCAGACAGTGTAAATAAAGCATGTGACTGTTACATGTCTTCAAAAATCGTCTTGTCAAAAATGTCTGAAATTTTAGATCTTTTTATCAGCTAATGTTATCTTAATAAGAGAAGCAAGAATACATTATTATGAGTAGTAAATGATGAGAGCTGGGTAGTTTTTAATTAATTCATGATGGCTTAGCCAAAATATTCTGTATTTAAATGGATACACAGAACCAAAATCAGGGATCATATGAAAAAATAGATGCATAGAGAACTACTTTAGGGTACCTTTTTTACTCTTCCTCTAAGGACATGGGATAGATTATATAGTTGTAAAATAAACTAAAGTTAATCCCAAAAGTCTCCTAAACTGTTATTTTATACTTACCCAGATTTCTTCTCTCTTGTTTATTTTTCTTAGTCAAAAGTGTTCAAAAACTTTTCTCTAATACAAAAGAAACACTTCAAAAACAAGAAAATCAAAATTTGCTTGTTTAATCACATTACAGAGAATACTTTTGACTGTACAGTTTATATGCTTTTGAAGGATTTTATGCAAGGAATACTGTGACTATTTTTGTTTAGTATTTTTCTCTAAGTCAATAAACACATAATAATATTCCTGTTAAGAACAGAAAACTCATCTCTTAAGAGTGGTAGTATAAATCAGTAATTTTCTAATTATAAATATATCTTTTTTTTTTTTTGATTGGAGTGAAAACTTTCCATTTGCCATTAGAGCTCACACATGGCTGGTCTGGATACTTGGTATGTGGTGGGTATCATGTGTCTCATCTACATTAAATATACCCATTCATCTGCTTTTCTAAATATAAAGATGTCACATAATCAAACTTTCACCTGTGTGGCTGTGAAGGATATAACCCATAGTCCAGCATAAGTAGTGGATCCTGGGAATCACAAAGTTTTTATTTTCCATGTTAGTCTTGGACTAATTCTGTTCTCCAGGCTCTCTGAAGTTGTTGTTATTATTATTATTTTATTTTATTTTAAATTATATTTTATTGATTATGCTGTTAGAGTTGCCCTATATTTCCCCACTTTGTCCCCCTCCACCCAGCACTCCCCACTCCCTAAGGCAATCCCCACACCATTGTTCATGTCCATGGGTCATGCATGTATGTTCTTTGGCTACTCCATTTCCTACACTGTACTCTACATCCCCATGGCTATTCTGTAACTACCCATTTGTGCTTCTTAATCCCCTTACCTCTTCACCCATTCCCCCACACCCCTCTCCCATATGGCAACCTTTTTCTTAAATATCAGTCCCTTTACCATTTCATATAATAATGGTTTGGTGATGATGAATTCCTTTAGTTTTTTCTTGTCTGGGAAGCTCTTTATCTGCCCTTCAGTACTAAACGATAGCTTTGCTGGGTACAGCAATCTTGGTTATAGGTCCCTGCTTTTCATGACTTTGAATAAACTTTAACGTTCCACAAATGAGTCCTTTAAGACTTAAGCAAGAATGAATTCCCAGTCTTATATGGATTCCAAGTCTTAAAGACTGGATATAGGAAAACATGTGCCCTTAAATATCAATATATAGAATCCATATTCTATGAACTGGTTAGGCATTAGACAGATACTGGGGACTAATATATTTTGAGGGTTGTAGTTTCCATGCAATTCATCTGATCAGTATGTTAGGAAATCACTCAGTGAAGAAGGAAAATACCCATTTCTGTCAAGCAAAGATTAAACAAATGACAGTTCTCTAAGAACTGGGAATTCTGCCAGAAGCTATGTTCATTAACATATTTCTCATCTGTATATGTGAAAAAAGATTTGTCCACTACTTTGTTCAAATCATATACCACATTACACCATATCCCTTGATACATACTAAATCTGGGTCATATTAATCACTTAATCAATATATATGAGATCTGGCCAGAAGGTATCCAGCCATTTAATATGAAAATAGAGACATTTATTGAAGAAGATACAAGATACAAGACACATTATACATAGGACAAAAACACCTCAGTCCCCTTCTAAGTAGGTATCTTGGGACCTTGCACAGTTCTCCTGATCACCATCAGCTGCCCTTTTATATTTTCCTGAATCTCATCAATGGCCTGAAATCTCTTCCCTTTCAAAGATGACTTTAGTTTTGGGAAAATTCAGTTGTTAAAGGGCACCAAATCTGGACTGTAGGGGGTCTGAGTCACCTGGGCGGTTTGATGTTTTGCCAAAAAACTCTCCATGATATGTGTTGTATGAGTGGGCATGTTTTTGTGATAAAGCTGCCAATCACCATGTGCCCACAGCTGCGGCCTTCTGAATCTTCAAAGTTCCCATGGAAGAATGTTCAAGCTTAACACATAATTTAATGCAGATCCATTCCTCTACTGGCTCAGTCATTTTGAATGCAGTGGCCACACAGCACACATGCTCATTCAACAGCATCTACTGCCCCCACTGACTACAGTAAGTTATCATTGTTCATGTACGTGTATTCCAGTCCACTCTCCCTGGTTACCAGGTTACATCAATGTTGTACAAACTGTTCTTGTTATATTAACAATGGCTGAACTTTATCTGGATAGACTTTGTATATATTGTACATGTAGGTATTGTATACATACCAGTGTGTATATAAAACAACATGAAACAAATGAAAATACAATATATTCAGCTTATCCTCAAGATTTGGATATCATTTCAAATTTTCTACCTTAGTAACTCAAAATACATTTTAGAAAATGATTTGATGCTCTTAATAACATTGTAAGATTAAGAATAAGGTTAGAGGTTTATGCTCACTGCTTCTATTTAACATTGTATTGGAGATCCTAACCTGTAAAATAAAACAGGAAGAACTAAATAAAAGGCATAAGGAAAAGAAAGAAAATATAAAACTGTTTTTAATTACATGATCATGTACACAGACAATCCTAAAGAAGTGACCAAGAGGCTATTAGAACTAATTAGTGAATTTCACAGGGCCTTACGGTACAAGTTCAATATCAAAAATTCAATTGTATTTTTATGTACTAACAAACAAATAGAAAATGAAATTTTGGGAGTATATTTACAAGAGCATCACAAAATAGAGATAAATTTAACACAAATGTATAAGACCTGTACTCTAAAATGTAGGAAACACTGAAAAGGGAAATTAGAGACCTACATAAAATAGTCATGAATTGGAAGACTGGATGCGGTTAAGATGGCAATTCCCCCCAAACTGATCTATTGATTGAATACATTCTCAAAAATATCATAGCCAGATTTTTTAAAGATATTAACAGGCTTGTGCTAAACTATATATGGTAAGAAAAAGACCTAGAATAACCAAAAACTTTTGTAAGATATAAAGAGCTTGAAGACCTATACTTTCTCTCTTTTTTTTATCTTCACCTGAGGATATGTTTATTGATTTTAGAGAGTAAAGGAGAGAAAGAGAGAGAGGGGAAAGGAGATAGAAAAACTTCAATATGAGAGAGGAACGTTGAATGGTTGCCTCCTGTACTCTCCCTGACATGGGACTGAACTTGAAACCTAGGTATATGCCATGACCAGGTTGTGGGAATTGAACCCACAACCTTTTCTTAAAGGGGACAAGGCTCCAACCAAGTGAGCAACCTGGTCAGGGAAGAGGATTTATGCTATCTTAATAATTATTATAAAGGTTCAGTTGTCAAGAAAGTATGGTGTTAATGTAATAATAGGCATATAGAAAAATGAAGCATAATGAACAACATAGAAATAGCTGTCCACTTGAATGATTACTTGATTTCCTAGAAAAGTGTTCAGATAATTCAATGGGGTAAAGATGGTCCGTTCAACAAATAACATTGGAGCAAATGAAAACTTGTGCAGGAAAAGTAAACATTGACTCTTAACCTCATATCGAAAAGAAAATTAACTTGTAATGGATCGTAGACCTAAATGTAATTGCTTAAACTTCTAAAAGAAAACAGGTGATTTTTAGATATTGGGTTAAGAAAAGATTTTTAAATGAGGCACAAAACATGACTCATTCAATTTTTTTAAATGACAAAAATACACTTTATCAAAATTGAAAATGTTGCACTTTAAAAGAAAATTCTAAAAATAAAAAGGCAAGCTACAGACTGGTAGGAAACAATATGATACAAGGCTTGTATTGACATTATGATATAGAACTAGTACAACATAATCATAAGAAGACAAACACAATTTTAAAAGTGTGTGAAAAGTGTGAGCATGGACTTTAATAAATAAAGGATACAAATAGTAAATTTGTGTAACATGGAATATAATTTAGTGTAGTCATACTGAAAAACAGTTTCACAGTATTATAATGATAAAATTCAATGTTTATTTATCATAAGACCAAAAAAGACTACTGCTAATTATTTTTTTAAGAAAAATGGAAATATATGTTCACACAAAAACTTGTATAACTGATTATAGCATAAGTTTCATAATAGTCATAAATTGGAAACAATCCAAATATCCATCAACTTATGATGAATAAACATTGTAGGATATCCATCCTATGAAAACTACTCAGCAATAAAAAGGGACAAAATATTGATGTATGTGATAACATGGATGAATTGCAAAAGCATTATGCTAAGAGAGTAAAGTCAAATAATAAACTACATAATGTATGGGCCAATTTTGTGTAGTTTTGTTTGTTTCCTTTCATCTGTGAAGGACGCAGACCTTTTGACCTGTAGAGTCCCATGGTCTGTATTTTGCTCCTAGCACGCTCTTGATGCAGTTCAATGTGTTCCTCTGTACTCCATTCTTCTTGCAGATCGACAGCTGATCCAGAGAATGGAACAAACACAGTTTTCATCCCTTTGGCAAAACTACTATTTTTATGAAATTTAATAACAGACAAAACACAGCAAATGAATGATTGGGTCAGGGTTAAGGTGAGCAGATCAACTACAAAGGAACAATGAGCAAACATTGGGTGATAGACATATTTTATATTTTATTTGTTGTGATGGTAGTTACGTATACTATAGAATCATCCAAATTTATCAAACTTCAATTAAGTTAATAAATTTTATTGTATATAAGTTTATTCTCAATAAATTTGGAGAAGAAAAACAAAAATGCCAAATAATATAGAAAAATGAACACATAAAAAGTAAAAATACCACTTCATTACACAGAAATATAATATTTTAGTATTTTATTTTATGCTTGTTATAATATTCAATGCTTATATAATTCATATGCATTTCTTTCTATAAAATGTTATCTGCTACACACTATTTTTAAATACATTTAAAAGCAATATGTGGTGGCTGCTGGAGGGAGAGGGGTATAAGGGGACTAAATGGTAATGGAAACATATACAGCAAAAAATTTAAAAAGAATAAATTATAATAAAGTTATTTTTGCCATCTAAAAAAATTTAAAAATAAAACCGATGAGTACTTGCTGAAAATATTTAAAATTATAGAACTAGATACATAAAGATAATTTTCTATGATTCATCTATCTGAAAAATTAATTAAAATGAATACTTCAAGGTTATGGACTTTGTGATATACACCTCCCTTCTTTGCCAATCCTAGAAAACTAGGGAAAGCGTTTGTTACATGATTTCACTGTCCACTTAAATGCTCTTGCTTGCTCAGCTCTGTGACCATTTAAAACAAGGGATGCTGCTTCTCTCCTCAGTGTTTGTTAATAAAAAATTTGACTTCTATATGCTTAGTGGACTGTGCTAATAGAATTATTAATTCTCAAGAAATACTTTTTTTTCCTCCCCAAACAGAAGTCACTGTACAGAGCAAGATAATGGACATTGTCATTTATAAGGGAAGTGGTTTTTGAAATCTTCGAATTGAATGACCTTGGAAAACTTTATTTATATATTGGTAAATTTAATATCTGTCAGCAAGTTTAACTATGAATATAAGAATAAGAGAATATGTGTAATATAGTTCCAGTTATTGTATTAATATAAGCAAAATTATTGTATGAAAATTATCCAGTTGATAAATTGTTGAGATTAATGAATTTCATGCTAATGTTAGTGAAGTATGAATTAAATTTGTTAAATGCTGAATGTAGGTTTTTATTCGACAAGAATATGTCTCTGTAATTCTGAACCCTTAAAGAGCATTTTACCATTTTTTTGTTTCTAAATGTCCCTTTATGTGGCATTTCACATAAAATCTATCAGAAACCAAAGTCTATTAGCAACCAAAAAATATTTTTCTTCTATTGCCAGAATTGTCCATATCAATAACTCAGCTTAATCTTTTAAGAGAGAGTGCTGTCTGAAATAGCTGTTTGTTGGCTATCTGACAAATGACCTATATTCATACAGAGCAATAAGCTGCAAAATATCTGACTGTTTATTCACCACTCAAAAATCCCCCTGGCAGATAGCACCAGTACAACATTGGAGGCCAAACAGGCATAGACATGGCTTTATAAAGGTGAGGGAGAATGCCATGTTTCATATCCCAGGTCTTTTTGCAGCTTGCATCTTTCTCTAACAAGACTCAGGACTTGAGCTACGCCTGAGGAATATCAAATGAACAAGGATGAGGAATGTGCCACAACTCTCATCTGTGTACTTATTTTAAAGCTGATCCTAGTTTTCTAGATAAATTTACACAATATGGTCAGCTGCAAGGCAGCCTGCCTGGTATAGGACATATACTAGGCACCTTTCAGCATCTACCATTCAAAAAGAAATAGCAGTTCTATGAAACTGCTGTTTGAACAAGTAGCTTTGCTGAGCCTGGGAGAAGGGGTTCACTGTGCAGCAAAAGTAAAAGCTAGACACAAGCAGTGTGTTGCAATCTGGGACTTGAAAGCCCATCTAAAATTTGATGTCTGGTTAACAGAATGATTTCAGAAATTTTAGTTTTCAGTTATTTCAAGATAGGTTCCCACTGGGTTGGGATTTTTTTCCAGCTAGAGCTTTATATGCATCCCATACTGTGTGGGAAATGTTTGTGAGCTATATAGGTAGTTGAAATGACAGGTCATCATATTAAGGGATTATAAAAATAATTTGTAGTGAGGTTAAAATCCTGGAACGTCAACTTTGTAGCCTTCTTTTAGATTCAAATGTCTTCCTCTTCTGAATGGGGGATATTGATATTGAATCTATATATTAATCTTGGAGGGCTATTGGAGGAATTAAATAAAAATGTATTGTAACATCTTTATCAAATAGAAGACCCTAGGTGTTGTGCCAGTTTTCTTCTCTTCTTTTTCTCAGGAGAATGGACTTTAAGACCCAGAGGGTAAAGTTGGAATTCTTCTTTTGCTTCATAATTTTATGTTTTGTTTTGTTTTGTTTTTCTCATTCACTTATACTATTTAATCCTTTACATCCTTGTTTAGTCCATTCTCATTCTGCATTCTGCCCTCCCACAACTCTCACACATACCCCAACTCATGCCAATACACACATCTGGTTAGGAATCTTAACTTGTAAGAGAAGTTCATCTTCCCCATTTTCTAGGCTGAAGCCTACCTTAGAAAGTATATGAAGAGTCCATACCTTGACTAGTACCCCAACTCTACTGGCTCAGAATCCAGTTATATTACAACCGGTCCCAGTAGATTCTACCATTTGTCACATCTCTCCAGTTTGACTTTCTGTATAATTATATGTGCCTCACCGCGTTGAACTCAGGCATGCTATATGATATGTGCTTTGACTAGTGAAATTTGAGAAAAAATGATATATTTGCTTCATGGAAAAGGTTTTAAGAGCCAATGCTTGTGTCATGCATTTTTTTCCCTTTCTCTTTATGACCAAAAACATTTCAGAAAGTGGCTGCTGTTTGCCTGGGTCCCAAAAGAAGGACATGATGATAACACAAGTGAGGACACCCAGCCAAATTTTAATGGAAAGATATCATAAACAGAAAATAAATATTTTTTTATTTTTATTTTTAATTTTTTTCTGTTTATTGAATGTATTGGTGTGACACTGGTTAACAAAATTATACAGGTTTCAGGTACAACCCTACAACACATCACCTACAATGTACTCACCTCCCCCCAAGTCATATCTCCATCCATCACCATTTATCTCCCCTTTGCCCTCCTACACCGTCCTCCGTTTCCCTCAGCCCCCTCCCCCAGGCCACTGCCACACTGCTGTCCATGTCCATGAGTTTTTTCCTTCTTTTTCCTTTTTTACTCAATCTCTCCGCCCACCCTATCCTCAGCCCCCACCTTAATAGCTATAAGCTAATGAGATTTGGGAGATTCTTTATTACTAAAGCTTAATCTACCATCAGATGACTAGTATACCAAGCCAGCCTTCATTTGAAGTTAAATATACTTCATCCTTGTTTTATGTTCTTGAATATAATTTTTATAAACCTTTCTAATACTATCATAATTCCATTTGACTGGATCAGTTTTATATATTCCAATTCCATATAGAGAGACTGTAACTCTGTGCTTGAGTCTCTAGTACTTACGTTAGCTGATAATAATTTCTTGGATTTCCACATAGCATTAGCTCTGGGCTTTTCATCAATATAATCCTCCCATCTGTTGCAAAAAACATTTATTCATCTTTGGCACCTTAATGATGATTGTTTTCATAAACTGCAACCTGATAATACCATCCCCCTTTGTGCACCAGGCTTTCTATTACCAGCCTAAGTATCTTTTTTCAGCCCTAGAACCTGGATGTAGTTCCCTTGTGGTCTATTCAGCCCCTGTTGTTGTGGCAAGATTTGGTTTCTATGTTACTCTCAGTCTATACAATGAATAATTTTGATCAAACCACACTTTGATCAATAATATAATGTGAATACCCACTCTATGAGATACTGACTTTGTGGCATTATCATATTGAGCTTTAATTCTGATTCATTTTATGATTTTGTGCAAATTTAATAAAACATGCTACCAAAGACAGTTTGACTTACTGCATGTGCCAAATTCATGTACCCATGGGAGCTGGGAAAATGATTCAGAAAAGGAAATCTTAATTTCCTGCCACTCTTATGTGTACACACACACACACACGTATTCATTGCTTAGAGGTAAGTAAATTGCCTTGCACATATTTTTCATAGGCCCCGAAGTTGATAAGAAGTGAACTGATGCAGACTTTTGGAAATACTGTAACATGGAGTTCTCCACACAGTTCTCCAGTGAACAAGGCTGATTGGCGGTCTTGGCACAAATCTGAAATGAACAATAGAATGATAGGTGAATATTTGGCCTAGCATACAATTTAGGTTCGGAATTTAACTATTAGCTACCTAACATATTTTATATTTTCCTATCTGACTACTTGTAGGAGGTATAAAATGAATGAGTGACACACACAAGGGTAAACAGTCTGACTTCTGATCAACTCCCCGCAGTGGTCATCTGTTCTTCTGGCTGATCATAGACTTAAATAGTGAAACCAGTGAGTTAAGAGAGAACAAATCAATAAAATAGGGTAACATTAAGAAGGATAAAATTTTAATGCAATATTTTAAATTTTGTTTTTCAATTATGGTTGCATTCAATATTACTTTGTATTAGTTTTGAGTGTACAGCATAGTAGTTAGACAGTTATATGCCTTACAAAGTGTTCCCCTAATATTTCCAGTACCAACCTGGCACCACACATAGTTACTATAATGTTATTGACTATATTCCCTATACTGTACTTTACATCCCGGTGATTATTTTGTAACTACCGATTTGTACTTCTTAATCCAAAGAAGATAAATTTTTAAAAGACTACTTAGATTCAAACATTTTCTCTGCTCTTTACCAGTTGCGTGACCTTTTGTAAATCACTTATTCTTGGTAGATCATATTTTATCATCTTTAAAACAGTGATATATAGCAACACTTACCTCAAAGAATTGTTGTAAGAGTAAAACAGCATAATATATGAAAAGTATTTATCCGAGTATCTGATACATAGCATGCATAAATAAAACTAGCTGTCATCAGCATTATTTTTAAGCACAATCATGCATTTCATTCATCTTCTACTCATGTCTTATCTCACTTTCCTTACAACCCAATTATCACAACTAATTTTCTGCATAGCACATTCATGATTTTTTGTTTATTCCTGCTCCTCCATGCCTTCAATGCTAATAAACTCTATATGTTTGCTTGCATATGAAAATAGACCCTCCAGGAATGTAAACTCTTCACCTCTCTCCTCCTTCACGTCCCCACTGCCTCACCATATGGTTCATTCCTTCAGTACCCAGCAGGTAATTACTTACTGGGTAAGGGTTCTGCCATGCTAACCTACCTCTCAAATAATTGTAATAAAATATTAATGCCAAAGCTACTGAAAAATTAAAGTGTGCGATAATCTTTAGAATTATGCAGCAATAACTCTGACAGTAAACTGTTTTTGACCCAATAATCTGTTAAAGTAAGCTGCTGCAGCTCGGGGAGGTGGCCACAGTGAGGGCATGCATTCTTCTTGGCCCTTTTCTTTCATTGTTTTGCAAGCAATGCCCTTTGCACCCAGCTTGGTTGGTGCAAACTAGGGACTGGGTATGAACAAGCTGGGTTTTAAGGTTGGTGAATCATCTGATTTTCCCATCCCTTTGAGTGTTCTTTGATATTACAGATAAGAAAACTGAATCCCAGAAACAGTAATTTGCCCCAAATCTTGCCCCAAAACGGGATGTTGAGAGTGATTCTCAACTCATTCATTTACCTCTTTACTTTGTAGTTTCTCAGTGCTTCTCCTAGGTGTTTCATCTTCAGCAGCTTGCTTTTACAGTCCTAAGCATTAGTTGCCCCAAACACAGAAAAAAGTATCCTCTTTTTCTTTCTCATTTTGTATTCTATTGCATGCCTTCTCCTCTATTCCTTCTAAAAA